>LR754667.1:0-10428 GCA_902729485.2 Mus minutoides | reverse complement strand
TTTCTTCTGAAACTGGGAAACCTGAAGCCAAGGACCTATTAGTGCCTGAAGTCTCAGATGCTAGAGATTCATCGTCCCTTGTCTGAGCTGGCATTGCTGTGCAGCAGCCGTAGAACCTGCTGGAAAGTCCTTCCGGTTTTGGTCCCATGCACTTAGTCAATCAGAACATTATTTTGGACACTATTTTTTTGTAAAACAGTTTCAGAAACATAATTAATGCTCTGACTTCATTTAGTAATGATGGGTCAGAGAAAACCTTTTTACATAGTCACTGTCCTGAAGATAAAATGGAGTGTTATTACGACACATTTGGTAAATTCTCACGAGTGCTTCTAATGTGACTGAGTTAATGGAAGATTCTACCGTTTTTTGTGCTTTCCAGAAGAACTTCATCATTATGTATTTAAACACTGCCAAAAGATAGACTGAAATATTTGGTTAGTAATCTTGTATGTGAATGACTCTTTACTTTTGTATTTCTCCATGAATGAAAGTACACTGATCACATGGGAAAATGACTTTTTATGTGTTTTATAAAACTGAAAAAAATGCTTCCACTTTTTATTAAGAAGCCAATTAATAAAGACTGAGGCAGAATCAGCTCAAAATTGGTATTATCTAGTATTGTATGAAGCCATGCACCATGGTTAGCTTTAGCTGTCAACTTGATCCATGGAGAGATCCACAGATGGAGATCTAATGGCCTTTGGGCATGTCCACTGGGGCCTTTTCTTGATTGCTAATTAAAGTAGGTGGGATCAGTCGATGGTGGTTCGGACAATCTCTGGGCAGGTGAGCCTCTGTTGTATAAGACGATAGCTTAGTAGTGAGCAGAACAAGGTCCCTCTTTTGTCTCTGCCTTGGTTTCTCCTGAGGATGCATCCCAACTATGAGCTGGCACAAACCTTTGTCCCTAAGGTATTTGGTTATGGTATTTATTGCTTCAACAGAAATGAAACCAGGACACCATGTACTATTCAAACCTTGAAAAATATACACATTGCTAGCTGTGGTTTGTAGACAAGAAAACTCAGAGATCTGCTCAAGCTCTCTCCCACAGTAAAACAAAGAACCAAGATTTGAAGTCTTCCTGTTTCTAAAGCTTTCTGTTCTCCACCCTTGTCAAGGGGACTGAGTAAATCAGGGTGCTTGGGCTAAGGGCTGAACAAGAGCTTTGGGAGTAAGGAAGTGACAAGTAGTTCTTTTCCTAAACTCTTAGGGGTGTTGAGAACTTCCTTTTATTCTACTCGAGTTTGACCCCCCCCCAAACTGAACTAATAGGTTGGAGTCTATTTTAATTTTCATGAATAACATAAGCTTTCAGAAGAGATGTAGCATTGAAAGTGCCCCATGTTGCTCTTGGCTACCGTGAAATCTATGCACTCAGGCAGCTCCGTGCAATGGCTCGTGGACTTCCCTGGTTCTTCCAAAGGTGTTCCCAAGTGGCAGAGTCATTTCCACTAGGTCCTCGCAGAGGTGTCTTGTGGGTAAGGAGAGAACATGACAGGGAGTGCGGAAGGCTGGGAAGATGCACTGGTAGGGGAGATGCACAGGCTGGTAGAGCACGTTGGACTCTGCTGCTGCTCCCACCTCAAGCCACAAAAATGGATGCTTTTCTGAAATTTTACCAGAAAAGACATAAAGATGCCTGTCTGTGTGAGGGAGGCTGTGGGTTACGCCTGTATGGATTGGAGGGCTCAAGAAGTCCCAGGAAACTCATCTGGTTTTGCTAGTAAAAGAGAAGAAAAGTCTACAACTGCTTTAAAGGATAGAATATTAGCTTTGGGATGAACTCTGACAGACAATTTGTTTTTCTCCTTTATTGTAAAAATGATGACTTTTTCTACTTGTTTCCTGAGAGTTGTCTATCAATACAACATTTATTCATGGAGCACAAACTGCTTCCTTGAATGGAAGGAGCAGCAGGAATGTGGTACTGACTGCCTTTCTGAGGAGGAGGTGAGGGTGCAATTACCTTGCTAGGCAAACAGTAATGACCTGCCCTGAATGGCCATAAAGTTTGTTTTGGTGTTCCTGGTCAGGGTCTTAATGGAACTGCTCTCAGTTTTTAGAACTTAGGAAAGATACTCTATCTTTGAAGTTTTAGCACTCACTGCTAGGCCTGATTTTTGACTTTCAAATGGATCTCTTGCCTTCTGTAAAGACAAAAAATGGAAGACAATGGTCAGAACCCAGGTTTATTCAGATCTGCTATAGCTGGCTTATGTACTTGTAAGAATAAATACATTCAGATAGTTTTACGGTATTCACAATAAAGTCAAAGGTGTAACTTTTCTGGCCATTTATTTTTTCTAGAAATGTAGTAGTCCATGTCATAGGCTTTGGTCAATCTTTCTGGAATATACTCTAAAATTACTGCTCTTTATTATTATAATTTTATCTGTATCAGTCATAAGCAATTTTATGTTTTTGTAGCTGGCCACAGATTTATTTTCTTAAATCTGGAGTGCATTTCATACGATACTTATTTTTACATTTGTAGCCATGAAAGAAGCACTGATTTTAGAGAAAAAAGTTTCCCTCTATGAAGAAGTAGTAATAAGCCCTTGAATGTGTGTGTGTTCAGAACAGGATGACGCATGGTAATCCAAGTTCAATTAGTAAATGGTGCAACACTTCATAAAGTCTTTGCACCTACTTGGAAAGAACCTGGAACTTGGGGCTAAATATCAAAAACTAAGGTCTATTTTTCTTCTTGTATGATTCTGGCCAAATTATTCAATATATTGGATGCTTACAGTGATAACAATATCTGCTGCTTATATTGCTACAAGGACCAGATGAGGTCTGTGTGAAAACAGAATGTAATAATAAAACACTGGACATGTTACTGAGAACTCCTTAAAGACTCTTGAACACATATGTGCTGTGCAGAGACTCTAAAGATCGTTAAAGAATATTTACTCAGAACCTACCTGATAGATAGAACCCTAATATTCTAGTGTTTGTGTAACCCATGTTTAGAATACATTAGATCCAAGTAATACCACATAGCCTCAGAGCCTACTGAATCTCATAGCTTTACAGTATAAGAAAAGCTTAACTTCTTAGGGAAGACCTGCAGCCAATGCTTTCAGTTTCCTGGGAAATAGATTTTCTGAGAAGCATCTTATTTGAAAGCAGGACCAAGTTCTGACCTCTATTTTGAAAACCTAGGTTCTGATTCTGCCAGGTCTCCGGGAACTGGTCAGCCTTCAGCCTGGAGTTTTGTCACTGGCTGCAAATGAGTCTGATTCCTGTTCTGCCTGGTTGTTAATACCACCTGCAAGTCTATGTGGAGATAAAAACAGAAGGAGTGCCAAATGCATTTGGAACATGATGCATATCACGATTTGGTGAACATCCTTTGTCCTCTCATGATGATTTATTTTAAAAAAATTTTTAAGTAGATATTTTCTTTATTTACATTTCAAATGTTATCCCCTTTCCTCATTTCCCCTCCGAAAACTCCCCTATCCCATATCCCTTCCCTTGCTAACTAACCTACCCACTCCTGCTTCCCTGTCCTGGCATTCTCCTACACTGGGGCATCAATCCTTAATAGGACCAAGGGCCCCTCCTCTCATTGATGTCCCACAAGGCCATCATCTGCTATCTCTCATTGATGTACCACAAGGCCATCCTCTGCTACATATGTGGTTGGAGCCACGTGTCCCTCCATGTGTACTTGGTTTGTACATGGTTTAGAGTACTACTCAGCTATTAAAAACAATTAATTTATGAAATTCTTAGGCAAATGGATGGATTTGGAGGATATCAGTCTGAGTGAGGTAACGCAGTCACAAAAGAACACACATGGTATGAACTCAATGATAAGTGGATATTAGCCCAGAAGTTCGGAATACCCAAGATAGAATTCACAGACCACATGAAGCTCAAGAAGAAGGAAGACCAAAGTGTGGATACTTCGGTCCTTCTTAGAAAGGGGATCAAAATACCCATGGAAGGAGTTACAAAGACAAAGTGTGAAGCAGAAACTGAAGAAATGACCATCCAGAGACTGCAGCACTTGGGGAACCATCCCATATACAATCACCAAACCCAGACACTATTGTGGATGCCAGCAAGTGCTTGCTGACAGGAGCCTGATATAAGTGACTCCTGAGAGGTTCTGCCAGTGCCCAACAAATACAGAAGTGGAGGCTCACAGCCATCCACTGGACTGAGCACAGGGTCCCCAATGGAGGAGTTAGAAAAAGGATGCAAGGAGCTGAAGGGGTTTGCAGCCCCATAGAAGGAACAATACTGTGAACTAACCAGTAACCCCAGAGCTCCCAAGGGTGATGATTCATTTTAGGTGTGGAAAATATCACTCCTAATGTGAAGCAAGAAAGCGTGTCAGGATATTTGAGGTGTTGTACCTGAAACAATCCATGGCATGAATGTGAGGAAGACAACAAAATAATCATGACGAAGAGCTGTTTATCTCCTGAAAATGATACTAACCAAAAATTTGCATTTCTTTAAATCCTTTTTGTTAGTGATAATATCCCTTTCCCTATTTCTTAAAAAGGCAATTACCATATAAAATGGTTTATGGTAGAAGAGTTACCACTTTCCTGCCATAAACTATGCAAGATTTTTATTGTCATATTTAGTTGTCCCCCAATCACCTGACATATTTACACTGTAAGAAAATCTAGTAGAGGTAACACTTAAATCTCCAAGATCTTGTCTAAGTTAAGGAACAATTTTACAGCCCCACCCCTTTCTTGCCCATAACAATTTCAGTTAATCAATTTCAGGTAATTGCAGTTAAGGTAAGAAAGTGTAACATGTGATGTTTCAAAGAAGAAAATACCATTTGATTTTAGAACCAGGCAGCCTTACAATAACTCGCCCAGCATGAGAAGATCCCAAGTTGAGAGACTAGGACCATCTTAGATTGAATAAGAAAAATTCCGATTGAATGAGAGTAAAGGGGAAAGCCTGGTGAAGCTTTGGCATTTGTCATCAGGTACGGTGAGTGGATGAGACAGTGGGGTCCTGACTAGTGCAGTGGATTCCCTACCACGTGACCACTGTGAGACGCAGGAATAAGAAAGATAACAAGTACCATGATGTGATTGGTTGTCATGGCTCTAGATGTAAATGTGTATCTATGATATCTTTTACCAAGAAAACCCAGTGAACGTGTGAATGCTTTCCCAGCTTCTATTCCTCGGACAGCAGTTTATTACAGTTAGTTATTACTAAGATGCACTGCTACAGTTGTGTGGATGGAGGCAGAAGACAAACAACATGGACTTGCCATAGAAAAGAACCAGATTGGTGATCTTCCTGACTTAGATTTACTTATCCACCCTTTCAAAGTCCTTTGGAAGAGGTGTGTAACATAAGAAGAATGTGTTACAGGTAAGAGACATGAGCTTGGATGATCTATTGCTTGTAAGGTATATTTGCTTTCATCCAAGGAGAGATATACAAAATTTAAGGTCCCAGACACCATACCTCAAGAATACAGATTTGGCTATCCAATCTTAAGAAGCTAATTCAAAAAGCCAAATTATTAATAAAAAGCAGAAAATGAGATTTAGTCAATGGGAAGAGTCAGAAAGAGATCAGTGATGGATCAGCCCCTCAAATCTATCTTTAAGGCCCTAATTTCAGATTAAAAATGAAATAGAGGGCTGAGTGTATGCCCATCTAAGCAATCCAGATCAATGTGTAGACCCACCCAAGCCACCACTGACCCTTCATTGCCTAGGCAACGTCTCATGCTCTAAAGTGGCCTAACAAATTGTTACAACTCTGAAATCGCTTCCCAAGAGACATGTTCCTCTCTGCATGGCTGACATTTTTTTTTCCTTCCAGCATGAGATTCCTAGGGAAATACCAACCTTGAGGCTCGTCCATTATTTCAATAGTTTGATAGATAGACAGAGAGACAGGTGTCCCTTTAGAATCTGCCAACTGTGTTGCGTGGTACCACCTTCCTCGAGGTTGCTTGCTACTAACACGTTCCTAATAGAAGACCTGGGTACAGAACAAAGGATACCAGAACCATCATGGTTGGCATACCTAGTATGAGTGTTAGGGATAAACAGCATCCATGATGAAAAGGCTGTTCTAATAATAAGAAAATTATAATATGCTTAAACTGTATATACAAATGTATTTCTTCTTTTTGTAGGCCATGAGGCTTAGTAAGGTTAGGTAAATATCTAAAATTACTAATATGCTGACTAGAAGGCATTGCAGTATAGTCTGTATTTAATAATTCAATACTATTTCCATTAGATAGCCTTGTAAAATTGGCAAAGAACTTTCTGGCCATGTTGGCTCTGCATTTCATTGAGAGCTTTTCCCAGTATTTTACTTATGTCTGACTATATTTTAGGAAGCGACTTTTCTGTTGTCATTGTCCATCTGCTACTGCATTTTATTTTATCAGCCTCTGGGTCTATCAGCTCTTATATCTTTTCAGTCTTTTGGTTAGAAATATCTGTTTTTTTCTAATGGTCCATAGCTTGAACAGAATTCTGGGAAATAGAGTTAAAACAATGAAATTGTCTATTTTCTTAGATTGGCAGTTACAGAGAAAAAATTCTATGTTGGATACAATTTTGTCTAACCAGTCACCTGCTCTTACTAAGAAACCAGAGGACTGGGGACACTCAGAGAATTGCCTCACAAGGTCATGGTCTTACTAACAGTAAACAAGACTAGAATCTTTAGTTGAAAGGGCCTTTACATTATTTATTTTGAAGCTCAATTTGGTAGTGATGCCTCCTCTTCTCACAGATAGGGCAGTGATTTAGATATTACAGTGATACAGAATTTTTATTCCTTTAAATGAGGTAACAAATTAGCAGGTGACAAATACGTGTGAAATACTGCAATGCTTAATGAGGAAGATAGTGCCTACAGGGAATTAGAGAAAGTCCTAAAGCCATGTAGACACATCCTGGTTTAATATGTTTTAGTCAACATTGTAGAAGCCCATGGATGCCTCTGTATTTAGCCCCTTTGATGCCATTTGTCATACTTGATCTGGTTTGAAATATTTCTTATATTCTTCAGTATGATTTTTTTCACACATGTTTTTAGAGCTATGTGGAATATCAGGTGTCACTCATGTTAACTCATCATTCTGCCAGAGAGAGGAATAAAGGTGATCCAGTGATCAGCTCAGGTCATACAGCTAGCTTAGAACATCAACTGATTACAACCAGATTTGCATGTTCCCAGTCCCCTCTTCTTCCTTCTTTGTCTTGAAGAATTAAAGAAAGAAAGAGAGGGGGGAGAGAAGGAGGGGGGAAGGAAGGAAAGAAGGGAGGAAGGAAGGAAGGAAGGAAGGAAGGAAGGAAGGAAGGAAGGAAGGAAGGACAAACAGAAACAAAGAGGATAGATATGATGTGGTGGTATATACCTCTGATGAAAGCATTATAAAAAATGTCATTTTAAAACAACAGACATCACATTATAGCTTTCTTTATTCCTCAGTTCTTCTCTTTTCCTGAGTGACCAAATTTCTTCAGAGCCACAGATTCAATGTATTTATTATGGAACTGACTTCTATCACTAGTTATGTATGTGGAGAAAATCCTCGTGTATTCTGTCTGTAAGATGGGGAAAAGCATGCTATAAATCTGAGCAGGAAGGCCTGGGAATGTGGTTGTGTTTGTCACAGTATGTTTTGGTAGTGGAGCATGTAGAAAGGAGGGCTGCTTACTTCATAGTGCCTGGAAACAAAGGGAGAAAGAGACCACTATCACAAATCCTCAGTCAGGATGTGTCTCCAATAACTTTTTTCTAAAACCTCCCTTCTCCTTCAAGGTTCTGCCCCTTATGAATTGTACCATAGGATGGTGCTGAACCTTTTAATGTACAGGAATTTAGGCGTAGACTGCTACACATGATCTTAGCTAACAGACTCAGAAGAGATGTAGGGTTACTTCTAAGTGAAAACACTTCTCAGTCTACTCGTTCATATGATAATCTCTTCTGGAAATTAACTCATAGCAATATCCAGAAATAATGTCCTAATAGCACTATAGGCTCAGGTCAAGCCATTTAACATATGGATTTAACATATGGGCTTTTGTGAGATACTCCCAAACAATAGCATTTTGCTATCCCAGGTTCTAATTCATTGGTCGTAACTGGAGTTGCTTATCCTGAAGACTGAGTGAGATGATACCTGATGGACTATGAAGCCCTTATTCATACTTTTATTATAGCTTCTGATTATAGCATGCATTTTGTGCTTGTTTCACAATGTGTGAGATTCATTAATAAGATAAAATATGAATATAACTTCTAGCTAACTAGTATGTGGGTATGTGGTCTGATCAAGTCTTATGTGGTGATGGCAGTGGATAAAATAGCTTCTTTGACAGTCAGGAACTTCTATTCTAGCTTTTTAGATTTTTTTTTCCCCTCTCCCCTCGGGTCCTACAAGACAAAGGCACTATGAGCACAGGGAAAGTAGAGGAAGCAGAGCTGTAGCATATAAAAAAGGCTCTAGAGCATACTAAAGCCTAAAATTGTCTTTATATTCTAATACTTTTGGAAGCTTTGCATTACTCTAGAACTGACCTCTTAGTCCAGTTTACCCTTTAACAGAAACCACTTTCCTTTTGGCATTCTCAAATATGTTCAGAAATGTCATTTTAAACTTTATGAAGTAAGTAATTTATATAAGGTACATTTATCTAATTTTGCTGATAGCTTAAACTGCATAGTTAGGCTTTGACATGCAGTTTATGTTTGCCCCCTTCCTGATTTTAGATGGTATAGCACTCACAGAGTTGTTCATAGTTTGATCTACCTTCTACCCTGGCCCATTCAGTTGATTCCTATATATGCCCCATGGAAGTGTTTACTTAACTCTGAATTTATTTTAGGAAATTCTGTTAATTTTATGAGGTTGCTTGATAAAATTTCAGCCCTTGTGTACTGCTTTAAATCTTGAGTCAGACTGTTTCATAGAAGTATACAGTTTAAATCAGACCATTCTTGATAGTGTTACATTAAATGCTTTGTAGTAATATATATATACCTCCTTATAATAAATAAATTGAATGATTTTTTATGTTGCTGCTAAGCGTTTAATAATGCATGTACTTAAAGACAAAATTGCAAATAGAAAGTGTAATAGAGATGGTTTTTCATTTTTGGTGTGACCTTAGCAAGTTAGAATTAGATTAGATAGAGAAGAGAGCATGCCTTTCTAGCATTCTATTTTGACTGACTTTTTTTTTTTTAAGGTTCCTTTTGTGTTAGAATAGTCCTGTCTCCACAGGAGCCTTTTGGAATTACTTTGAACTCCTCTTGGACAGTGGAAAAGCAGTAGGGGCCCTGTGAACCTTTACTAATCTTGTCGGAGGGTTAACTGACAGTATCCATTTTTTTTTCTCTAAGTGCTAGAGGTGCCTCTGGCACTCCTTTACTGTGCAGTAATAAATTGTCATTGTTCACACATCCAGTACTATAAGCATGTGCTTCTTCTACTGTGAAGAAGTTCTCAACTGTCAGAGGGAAACCCTTTCAGATATTGGAATCTTAACCAGACCATGCCGGGGAAACGCCTCTACTTGATTTGTATCTGTGTTTGCTCAGCCACATTTCTGCTGTTTCCTCGCGCTTTCTGAAAACCGTTCACTTTCCATTTATCATGCAACAAACTGTGAAGCTGGAAAGTAAGGAGAGGAAGGCAATGAAATCCAAGTAAGGGCTTGTTTTGTGCCGGGTGTTTATTCTAGACGTGTGTCTTATGCGAAACCCTCCTTTTCCTGTTTATCATGTATTCATTTGTTTCCTGATGTTCAGCAGCTGAAGGGTACTGAGTGGAAAAGATACATACATATTTAGGTGGTTAGATGCCAAATTGCTGGAGGCAAGCATTTGATGTGTAACATTCATTGACAGGCAGGGCACGGAGGGAGAACGTGCAGCGTCCTCAGGTGTGTTCTGGTCTTACTAAAACTCATGAGAAATGTCTGTGGTTACTCGCCAGTGTTGGTGAAAATATCAGTTTTAATGAATGTTGGCTTGTTGGTTGTATGTTATTCCTTGTTTAAATAAATTACTTTAGCAGAGTAAATTGTAATGTGCATGGAGAGCAGTTTATAGAAACCTGATGTTTATACTGGATTGTATCAGGTGACTAACTGGGCTTTGGACTATGTTGTGCAAGGGCGTATTGTAGGTTGTAAGGCTAGGAAAGAGACTTAGCATTTTAGTTTCCTTTAGATATAGAATCTTATCTACATGGATAGCGGTTTATATTTAACTTTATAAGAACTACCTGTGTTAAGAGAAATAATTATAGGCACCAATGCATCTGTAAAATATAAATTATATTTTGATAAAGTTGAGTTGATTCTTGACAAAGTTCTGAATGTTAATGGGACAGAAATTCCCATCTGACTATTTTCTATTCTTATAGTATCTTTTTTTTAA
>LR754111.1:0-87335 GCA_902729485.2 Mus minutoides | reverse complement strand
CCAGGCTGGCCTCGAACTCAGAAATCCGCCTGCCTCTGCCTCCCGAGTGCTGGGATTAAAGGCGTGCGCCACCACGCCTGGCGGGTATTTTTTATATTTTAAAAATTACCTGAATTGCGTAAAACCTTGTGAACTTTTAACAGCTGGAATATGTGAAGATTTTGAATTACTATCCATACCAGAGTCATTAAATATCTGGAAAAAAGTTAAACATTAGTTTGACAATAAAAATAATAATCTTGTATCATAGCTACACTGGAATCTCTAATTATATTAGCATTTCATTCCCATAATCACCACCATTATCAATACCTACAACTACAAACATTAACTGAAATATTTACAAAGGAAACATAAAGACAACTATACTGAGAAGCAAAAAAGGATTCTTAAATAATTTGATGTTTTTGATAAGTATGGTAATTATCTGTGGTAGTAATTTTTCATTTACGGTAAACTTTAAAAATTCTAACTTATCCATATTCACTATCAAATGAGTATTAATGTGTTCTTTATCAATGACCTGATTTCTATGTTATTTTTCAAAATAAATGAGGTAATGCAAATATATTCTGGAATCCAAAAGTTATGATAGTTATGCAACCTGTATGCTAAAAATCATTGAACTTTTAAGTACACCTTTAAGTAGCAAATTTTGTAGTAGAATTATGTAGAAGAATACCTTAAATAAATATATTTTACTTTTTAAGAAAAAGGTGAATGAGTTTTCAATAGCTGGTAGTCCTTGGTTCTTTAAAAATTTTTCTTGGCGGCCAGAGAGATGGCTCAGCAGATAAAGGCACTGGTTGCCAAGCCTGATAACTTGAATTTGATCCCTGGAACCCACCCTCAGGGTAGAAGGCAAAACTGATTCCTGAAGGCCAACCTTTGATCTCCACATATTTCAAGGCACACACCACTCATGGCAAACATCACACACATACATAGAAAATTGTTCAGGAGTTAAGAATAACCTGGATTTAATTGCCAGGATGTACTTGGTGACACACATGCCCACATGACAGATCATGTGGTCTATAATTCCAGTTGCAAGGAGTTGGATACTAAAATGTTTTACTAACTGGTAAATGTGATAAATCATATTAAAAGGTTTTTCTAATTTTCAAAGTCCATTGCATGTCTCAGAGGTGTTGACAGTTATTATGTTATTAATGTTATCCTACTATATTTACTTTGCTAATTATTTGGGATTTTTATAGCTATGATCATTCTTAACTGATTATATAAGTATTTTTCCTATTCTTGTTTTTGTAATCTAACAGGTTTGCTGTAATAATTCTCCAAACAGTTTTTTTTTTTTGTAGTTTGAAATTGTTTAAAGAGCTTTACTTTGCTGTCAGAAAACATCTGAGAATGTATGCAGATATTTTTGATTGTCATTAACTTAGAAGTAGGATGATTCTGGCCTCTACCCACAACAAAGAATTTATCTAGTCAAAAATATCAGTAGCAGCAGAGCATGGTGCTGCATGCCTTTAATCCCAGAATTTGGGAGGCAGAGGCAAGCAGATCTAAGTTCGAGGCCAGCCTGATCTACAGAGCAAGTTTTAGGACAGCCAGGTATGAACAGAAAAACCCTGTCTTAGAACAAACAAACAAACAAACAAACAAATAAAAAATAGTCTGCTTTTGATGAGCAGTCTAGATATGATCTCGAAAGCTTTGATGAAGTTCATGTGGGACTCTGAATCTGGGTATGTATGCTGGCAGAAGACTAAGGGAAAAAGACAGCAAAAGCTGTTAGAGGAAACTATATAGTTATGTTTTTCATTTATTTGTCAGCCTATTTATAATTCAAATTGTCTTACAGAAATATCCTTCTAACTTCACATTTAGTTTTAAAAAGTCTTATATAATAGTCTCTCATATTCTAAAAAAAATATCTTCTACATTTAGAATGATCTTCTGTAAGATAAACACTATCTTTTATCTCTTCTGTTTCACCAGAGAAAGGTTATTTAAATTGTTGAAATTTTATTAATTTTAAGGTATGTTAGCTTTTGATCAGATTCATCAATTCAAGCTCTTAATATCACTAATTTTTTGCTTTCTGTTTACTAATATCTAATGTGTAAATTTTATTCTTCAATTTTTAAGAATAAACTTTTGATAATATTGTGCACTTTCTAATGTTTGTTTTTAAATATATATTTTGCTCTGAGAACCAGCTTGTCCACATATCACATGTTTTATTGTATTTTGTTAAATTTTATAAATTCTATTTTGATTTCTTCTATAACCCCCCAAATTTGAAAGTATATGAATTTCTTTTCCTATAGCAGCCTAATATATACATATATGTAGAGATATGATAGGCTAGATATAGATTTATAGATAGACATAGACACAGATAACTATAGCTATATCTATATAGAGAGACTGGGTAGAGCTAGAGACAGAGATAGAGATTTTTTTTAAGGGCTAAGGAAAAGGCTGCTAGTAAGTGCATTTGTTGGGCAACCATAAGGATCTGAATTTGAATTCCCAGCACCCACAAAAAAGTTGTGCATGAGAGGTATGGATAGGCAGGTCCCAGAAACTTGATGGCCAGTCGCTTAACTGAAATATCAAGCTTTAGGTTCAGTGAGAGACTCTGTCTCTAGGGAATAAAGCAGAGAGTGATAAACACTCCACTGTCGGGGTTCATAGGCTTTACAGTTAGGAAGGACTATTAACTGCTTTTCTCTCTTGGCAGCTCTAATAGTATCTGTGAATACTAAGAGAATCAGTCTTCAATGAGGAGACTTCTAGATCAGATCCCACCTCAATTTCTTCAAGTCTCATGTTGGAAACAAATAGTATCTTCAGCAGTAGGGTCAAGTTCTGGGAGTTCAATAGAGAACAATAGCAATAATCCATATTGTTTGAAAGTCACCTCTTTTTATTTATAAATTGTCTCGTATTTTGTGACAGAAATCCCTATGAAACAGTGCTATAGGTACAGCCTGTGCAATTGGACCTTGTACTGGCTGGTTTTGTGTGTCAACTTGACACAGGCTGGAGTTATCACAGAGAAAGGAGCTTCAGTTGGGGAAGGGCCTCCATGAAATCCAGTTGTGGGGCATTTTCTCAATTAGTGATCAAGCAGGGAGGCCCCTTGTGGTTAGGACCATCTCTGGGCTGGTAGTCTTACATTCTATAAGAGAGCAAGCTGACCAAGCCAGGGGAAGCAAGCCAGTAAGTCACATCCCTCCATGGCCTCTGCATAAGCTCCTGCTTCCTGACCTGCTTGAGTTCCAGTCCTGACTTCCTTTGATGATGAACATCAGTGTGGAAGTATAAGCTGAATAAACTCTTTCCTCCTCACTTGCTTCTTGGTCATGATGTTTGTGCAGGAATAGAAACCCTGACTAAGACAGTCCTATAATTAAGAAAGGGTTTAGCAGATATTTCTCAAAAGTTTTGGTATGCTATCAGGCTGAGTATTTAAAAAGAAATATTTTGTATAATATTTAGCCAAAAAGGGGAAGTTTATACTGAATGCCATATTGATACTTTTTTCTCTTTTCTTTTTTCTTTTTTCATTTTTTGGATAGGATTTCTCTTTGTAGCCTTGGTTGTCCTGAAACTCACTCTATAGACCAGGCTGGCTTTGAACTCAAGAAATTCACCTGCCTCTGCCTTCCAAGTGCTGGGATTAAAGGCCACCACCACCTGTCCACATTGAAACTTTTATTTTTTATTTTTATTTTTTTGGTTTTTTGAGACAGGGTTTCTCTGTGTAGCCCTGGCTGTCCTGGAACTCACTTTGTAGACCAGGCTGGCCTCGAACTCAGAAATCCGCCTGCCTCTCCCTCCCGAATGCTGAGATTAAAGGTGTGTGCCACCACTGCCCGGCCACATTGAAACTCTTCAATGTTTTAGACTCTGAGGTAATAGTAGTGGCTAATTTAATATGCATGAATACAGGGGCACACACATACATTGTTCTGTCCTACCTACATGTATTATCTCATTTAAGCAAGCTATCTATGCTACTGAAAACAGAAATACATACCTGTGGATCATTTTCTTTTTGTCTCATGTCACTTCTAACAAACTTTGACTGATTGGTGGAACTTTCTTCTTTTTTATCTAGATTTAAATGTATTATTTCAAATTAATTCTGAACATAAAACCAAACAATATCTCAAACTCATTTCCTCATATATGCTAAGTTCACACTCGGCCACTGAGCTCCACCCCTCATTTCTCCAACCATTTGATCATAATTTATATTTCTTAAAAAATCATGTTTATAAGAGTAGTTAACCCAAAATATGAAAAATTTCAAACATTTTAAATTAACTACTATACACTAGTTATTACATATCATGAATGTGAAATGGCAAGATGGCCAAGTGAAAAACTACTCTCTTAAAATGGATTACTAAAAAAGACATAGTAGTAATATTAATGAAGAAAAAATTAAAATAGTATAGTCAAAGTATTCACTGTGATTAATCTGCAGACTCTTGAATGAAATGTGATTGAAACATTTCAATGACCAGCACTATAAATATAATAGCTAGCCCTTTAATACAGAGCTAGTCATCCTCATCTGGTGTTTGTACTACAAGACTAGAATACTTTTTAAAAAATTACAAAATTGATTTCCTCAAAAATGGAAAAAACAGATGGTGTACAAGTCATATCTTGTTTGTTCTCAAAGTTAAAGTGGTACCTCTTCCCATGTCTACAGGTCTTCAGTATTTTGTCCTTGCTTACATCAAGTAATAACTAAAATTACCATTTATTTCCTCTCTGTCAAGAAAAAAAATGAAGTTTCTGAATAAGAAACAGATTCTGTACCTGTAACTCTTGCTTCTGAAGAAGTCATATTTCTTACAAATTTCTGAGACTCACATGGCAGTAACAACTGGCTATTTTGAGAGCTTCTGTGCGATACTTGCTCACCTTTTTCAAAAATTCTGAAGAGAAAAATTTACACTCACTATTAGCTAAGTAAAGATTAAAATTTAAACTCAGAAGCAATATTATACTGTTAAACATCTTCATTTTTGCAGATCATGATACTAGGTATACAGAGCATTTAAGATTTAATCACTATTATTAAATTACTTGGTAATAAGTAGTACCAGCACTGTCCTGATTAAGCCCAATGCTCTTCTCGGCTTACCACACCCTTCCTTTTAAGCATAACCACTTTACAAAGATAAAAACCCTTTTAAACACTTTTACTACAAATAATGTATTTCAAATTTTAAAAGATTTATTTAGAAACACATCAACTATCATGAATACAAAAAATATTAAAGCAATATTATAGTCAAAAGGTAAATGTGTCTTTTAACCTTTTTTGTTTTGTTTTGTTTTGTTTTTTTCGAGACAGGGTTTCTCTGTATAGCCCTGGCTGTCCTGGAACTCACTCTGTAGACCAGACTGGTTTTGAACTCTGAAATCTGCCTACCTCTACATCCCAAGTGCTGGGATTAAAGGCATGTGCCATCACGCCTGGCTGTCTTTTAACCTTTTTACTGTAAGAATAACTTCACTGATTTTTTTTCTAAGTTAAATGAGTATAAACACTGTCAAAAATACATTATTCTTCTTTTGTGAACAGAAGATACAGTCTATGACTGCCAACTCTCAATGGGTGCCTAAACATAAGTTTATGTACATTTTATCTTTTCCTATATATAGAAGCATACACATACTAAATGTCTTTTCCACTATAAATAAGCACTTATTACACACTTTCCCTAACTTCTGCATTAAGGTATGACAGTAACAGTGATATTTATTTCTTCTTTCTACAGTTTCACAGATAAATTTGGTATCATAGATCTTAACCAAAGTATATCGTTGTTTTCTTCTGTGAGTTGACAACTATTTCTTAAAGAAAACCCTTTATAGCATCTCTCTTGCATATCACAATTGCAAGCATTGATACTCTTTTTTTATCTTTTTAAAAAATTTACCTTTTCTTTATGTACATTGGTGTTTTGCCTGCATGTATGTCTATGTGAGAATGTTAGATCTTGTTATAGATAGTTGTGAGCTGCCATGTGGGTGCTGGGATTTGAACCTGGGTCATCTGGAAGAGCAGTCAGTGCCCTTAACCACTGAGCCATCTCCCCAGTCCAGAATTGCTACTCTTATATGTACAAGCCATTTTAAAAATAAAGGTTACCCTGAGCATAGACAATATGGTATCAGTACAGTTGATATGATAACTGAGATGGATACTAAGCAACCAAGAGTATATATAACACTGATTCACTGGGCAACGGAATGATTCACATTTTATGAGGGAAGGAACAGCATAAATGTAGTTCAGTTCAGAATGGTGTTCAGTTTGTTTATTTCTGGAATTTACATGTGATATTTTTAGATCACAACTGGGTAACAAATAGTGGATATCACTGAGTAAAAACTTGGTTAAGTAGTTATATAAGTTCCTTATAATATACAAAGTTTTTGTAATACTCAAGTATCCATAAAATAAAAACACACATATATATGAAATTAATTGGGAAGACCTTCCAATCTATTTCTTCATAAAATTAATGATCCTGTGTCATGAGGTAATATATAGTAGTGGATAGATCAATATATTAGTTCCAAGAAAGTAGGATCAGAGAAATTAACTCAGGAGGAGAGTATATTGGGAAAAAATAGAAAAAGGTAATAATAGAGTCTGGGGAGTGAAACTTAAGAACAAACAAAAAGCTGGGTGGTGGTAGCACATGTTATTAATCCCAGCACTTGGGAGGCAGAGGTATATATCTCTGTAAGTTTGAGGCCAGCCTAAACTACACAAGTTTCAGGATGGCTAAGGCTACTTAGACAAACCCTGTTTTGAAACAAACAAACAAATAAACATATGTTATATGAAGAAACCAAAAGAAGAAAGCTGATTAAAGCCAGGAACAGTAATCCATGTATTTTTCTCTCTCACCATAATAGGTAAAATCAATGTTTTTAATGCCTCAATGATGCTTTGTATTATCTCCACAAGAAAAAATGAAAATACATTATGGTATAGACTCAGAAGAGTCTCATCTTCCTCTGTGGTAAAAGTAGAACCAGTCATAGTGGTCACTCATCAAGTGACACTCCTCTATTGTTTAACCTGGTTTGTAACTGCTGTGGTACTACCACAGAAAGTGGATAAATTTTACACTCTGATAAGTTCTAGAACAGATGTGCTGCTGTTACCCTATTTTTTACTATGTGGATCTTTGGTCTTCTTAAGCAACAAGCAGTTCGGGATAATAATTCATAACATTTCAAAGTAATATTTTCATAAAAATTAATAGAAAAAATTATGCATAAAATTATGTCAGGGACAGACTCAAAACTTTTAGATGCAGAATATCTGTTAACATAAACTTCAGTTTTAAAGTTTACCTAGACCTCTCTTCAGATTCTTTTCTCTTTTCTGTATTTTTGTTCTTTTCGTCTAGAGCTTCTGAAATTTTTTTACTTTCAAAAAGTCTTGCCATCTGCTAAAAAGAAAAATGAGAACAACAAAATACTTAGTTCATGATAGTCGCACTTTCAATCCTTAGCACTTAGAAGACTATGATAGAGGCACTGCCTGGCATTTAAGGAGAAATAACTTAGTGGGTCAGGTGCTTCTTCTGAAAGCATGAGGACCTCACTTCAGAAGTCCAGTGCCACATACAAGCCAAGTCTAAGGGTATGAGCCTGCAAACCCAGTATTGGGAAGGTGGAGATAGAAGAGACAGAATTGAGGAAGATACCAATGATGAACTCTGGCCTCAATGTACACACACACACACACACACACACACAGGATACCTTTAGAGCAGTCATACACACACACACACACACACACACACACACACACACATATATATATATATATATATATATATATATATATATATATATATATATATATATATCTTAACTAATAAATATAATTTTTCTATAAAGTTAGATTTTTATTTTTGGTAGTATTTACCAAAAACTGACATGCCATGGTTGGAGAGATGGCTAATGGTCAAGTGCACTTGCTGCTCTTACAGGGGACTCAGGTTCAGTTCCCAGTATTAACATGGTGACTTACAACCATCTATAACTCCAGTCCTAGGGAATCTAATGGCTTTTTCTTACCTCCACAGGCACCAGGCATTCATTTAGTGCATATACATGCGGAAAAAAACATTCATACAAATAAAATACAAAACTTCTTAATTAAACCCCCCCCCCACTACTCAAGGAATTATACTAAAATATATTCCAGAAAATCCTAAAAATTAAGTTATTTTTATCTTAGCTTTCTAAATATTACAAACTGTAAGTTTTTCCAGATTAAATTCCTAAGCTATTTACTAGTGTGTTCCCTCTTTCAAAGACACTGTTGTTATTTAAAGTCTGGCTGAGGGTGTTCTCAGTAATGCATTTGTCTAACAAGCACAATTACCTATGTTTGATCCTTCAACAAACAAAATAAATCAAATCTTAGGACTAACTTAAATCTTGTTCTTTCTTCTTCTTTCTTCAGACCTCAAATAACTACAAACTATCACCCAAAGAGTTAAATATTTCAGAACCTGAAATACATTTTGTCTTCATTGAGGGAAAAAAAAGCCTTTCTCCATATTTAAACTGTCTTTAAAAACAGTTCTTCTAAGTTGGAGAGATAGCTCAGCAGTTAAGAACACTGTCTGCTCTTCCAGAGGTCATGACTTCAATTCCCAGCAACAATATTGTGGCTCACAACCATCTGTAATGTGTCCTGATACCATCTTCTGGCATGCAGATGGAGCACTCATGCATTAAATAAATAAATTAATAAATCTTAAAAAAAACACTTCTAAGACTGTAGACTAATATCATATTCATATATTGACAATATATTAAAACATAAAATATATACCTTATTTAGAGAATTAATTTCTATTTCCATATCATCTGCTTCTTTCTTCAATTCAAATGATCTTTTGGTAAAATTGTTGGCACATTTAAGAATATCTTGTGTTCTGTATCTCAGATTAACTCTTTTTATGTTAAGGAACAGGCATGAATTAAATTTTATATTTACTAATAGTTAATATTTACCATCTACATGTATGTTCTACAAAAGCAATATTAATAATTGTTATCTGAAAACAAAAATATGATTAATATAATTAGTTTACCTTAGTATATTAATGAACTTTAAAAATAACATTTTTTAAAGAATATTTATTACAAAGCCGGGCATGGTGGCGCACGCCTTTAATCCCAGCACTTGGGAGGCAGATGCAGGCGGATTTCTGAGTTTGAGGCCAGCCTGGTCTACAGAGTGAGTTCCAGGACAGCCAGGGCTACACAGAGAAACCCTGACTCAAAAAAAAAAGAATACTTCCTACAACTTTTTCTTTCAATAAAATATTTTTATAAGGTAGCATTCTGAGTTTTTCTATGCAAGTTCATCCTGTCATTTGGCATAACTAGTAAAACAATAATAAGCTCAAGAAAAAATTAAATTTTTATCATTTATTTATTCCAGACATTAAAAATCCACTCAATTTATCTTTTGTTTTTCCAAAATGTTCATTAATATATCCTGTATAACAGAAAAGAGCATCCATCTGGATATCCTGTTTTAACTGGATTTACATTTATAGAGTAGTTTTTAGTTATTAATAGACATCTTTTGCTGTTATTAAAGAATGCCATTTCCTAAGTTACTGTACAATCCATTTAGGAGAACTAAGACCTGAGTAGAATAATAAGCTGTGAATAAAATTCTTGAGAAATTTTATTATTCCTTTCCTATCTTTCCTTATAACATATATGATTTGCATGCTACAACACAAAGCATCTGGTGAATTTTCTATCAAGCGTTATTACTAAAAGTATTTAAAGTTTTACATATACTTAATCCCTAATTTTCGACTCTTCCTACCACCATCTACTTCTCTTTGTCATTCAAACTTTGTGTGTCATCCCAAATCATATCCAACGCCTTAAACTCTGGCTGTATCTTAAAGTACCTACCAATCACTGACCCTTACCACTGAGAATTTAATGCACATCAAATAAAAAAAATAGTCTAAAACCAAAATATGAAGAAAGCAGGCAGCAGAGGCATTTAAAGAATGGCTTAGGACAGAATGGGAACAAAATGCATGGATAAAGAAGACAGCACAAACGGTGGAATTATAATCTGCTAAGAAAGCATATAAGGATTCTAAAGGTTGAAAGAAGATTAAAGTTTTAAGTTCATCATCAGCAAAGATCTCTCTGACAAACAGGTGAGACTTAAACCATTTAAGAATTACTTAACTATCTATTATAGTAGTACTTATCAGATTTATTTCTGTGTCTATTTCCCATGCTAAGCTGTAAGTTCTTTCTGTTTGTGAAGTCTTTTTTATCCACGCATTTGTTTTGTTCCCATTCCATCCTAAGCCATTCTTTTAATGTTTCTACTGCCTGCTTTCTTCAATTCTTCAATACATTTCAAAATGAATACTTATGACACACTTTCTTACTCTGTTCTATCCTAAAGAATATTTAAATATAAATTCATCTGGAATGTTTTAAAAGATAAAATTTTTCATAATTTGATACCACTTTAAAGCCAAATGCCTATACCATTCATTTTCTCTTAAACTGCTTGCTTCTGATCACATAGGCGTATATGAAAACTAACCCCAGAAGACATTTAAAGTAATCTTTAAAAATCTGACTTTAACTGAAAAGCAAGTACATGAGACTTTCCATATGAAAACACATTAACAACAAAATCATAAATTATACTTATCTAATAAAATTATAAGTGTGGATACATGTATAATGTCCATTTAGTAAGAGATGGGAAAGGAGCAGGCACTGTAAAGCAAATTTGTAATTGAGAATGATTATATTCTGTTCAGTGTAAAAATGCTGTAACCAAAGAGTATATAATAAAAATGTTAATACCTAGAAATTTCATAAGAATAGTTTCATTCAATTGCAGTTGTTCAGTACATGCCAACACTCTATTTTTAATTTCTTCATGTTCTTTTTTCTTCTCATAATATTTACATGAAAAACGTGTTTCTGAGTATTTTAGTTGGTATTGTTTCAAAACATCTTCATACTGACATATATAATCATGATACATTTTTCTGTTAAAATTAAAAGAAAGTATGTAGAAATCTAAAAACTTAAGAAAATATCATTTATTAAGTCTATCCTATTAAGCACAAATGGCATTTACTCATCATTACTTCTTTCAATACTCTCTTCTTCAAACTCTACTTGACTCTTTCACCAAACCTGTTTCATTACCTGAGTTAGTCACCACACTCCTTAATCCTCTTCAATTTATCATCCATTCCTGCCATTTTAATGCCATTCTTTGAGAATTTAATGCAATGCATTTTGATCTTATTAACCTTGAACTGTGCACAGATCTATCACCACTTCTCACCACCTCCAACTTTGTGTTTTCTTTTTGTGAATTACTAGCCCGTCAATGCCAATTTGTGTTATCCATGTATTTCTGAGTGTGGGGGCATCCACTGGAGCATGGTCAACCTACCAGAAGCTACAGGCTTAAAGAAAACTGACTCTCCACACCCATAGAAGCCATAAATTATCCATAGCTTCTTAGTTGTGGATAGGGCTAATGAATCCCCTTCTAACCATGCTAGAACGTTGCTTGGCTCAATAGTGTGCAGGCAACCATCCTTGCTTCAAACTTTAAATCCTTTACTGTCAGTCTACTAATTGCTTACCTCTAAACCACCTATAACTGTGGTTTCCTGTCATGTCCATAAACACTACTACCAAGCTCTGACTTCTTTAACAAGATACTGAAATTGAGCCCATAAGTAAGCTCCTTTTCAAACTGTGTATTTACTAGTTAATCACTTACCACTTGTATTAACTTGGGAAAATAGTCTTAGGGGATACTTTTAAGAAAGAGGATACCTCTAAGAAAGCTAACATACCATATGAGATTAGCATATATCCATCTCATTAATAATATGTGTGTATGACCACATATACTTCTAATATACTCCATATAATAGTTTGATCAACTGCATAACTTCCCTAAGTTATCATCTAAGAAGAATCATTATTATCTCACCTATTAGTAGCAATATTAGTTTTTATGAATGCTTGGATAAGAATAGGAGATTAGAGGTAAGCAATTAGTAGACTGACATTAAAGGATTTAAAGTTCGAAGCAAGGATAGGCTTTAGCAAGTTGAAAGCTAGTTGACAGTACATAGTGAAACCATGTCTGGAAAATGAAGGAAGAAGGAAGAAGGCAAAATGAAGAAGAAGGTGAAGAAGGAAGGCAAAATGGCTGGCACAGGACATTATTTCTTTTTTAAATGTCTGATTTTGAGTCATCAATTCAAATGATCTATGCGACTGAATTAGAAAACAACTGTTTCCTCTAAAGTACCTCTGTTTAGCTTGAGAAGTTATCTAAAACACATACATACATACATACATACATACATACATACATACATACATACATGTATGGATTGATTTACTTTAGCTTCTCATAGAAACATTTTTTCTTAAAAAAAAAAAAAAAAAAAAAAAACCACTTGAATGAGGGCTACAGAGATAGCTCAGCAGTTAAGAGATCTGCTGTTCCAAAGGATCCAGGTTCAATTACCAAGACTCACATGATATTTCACAACTCTCTATAATCCCAACTATGGGAGATTTGAGCCTCCAGGGACACCAGGAACACTTTGAAGTACACAGACATGCATGTAGGCAAAATACCCATACACATTAAACAAACAAACAAACAAACAAATAAATAAATAATGCATTCTTTTAAAAATCTAAAATGACAATAAATTACATTGGCATAAGCACACATTCATTTCACTCACACTCACACATATTTTAATTATTCCATTCTGTATTTCTTCTTTTTGAAGACCCAGGAAAGAAACTTCTTTGAAGCATCAGGAAAATCTACTTATCTTAAGCAACTGAACTGCTTTTTAAATAAATGGTCCCAACCTAATCACATTTCTATAATGCCTTGACTATTAGGAATTTCAAAGTCTAATCTACACATATACTTAAAAGATATGCATGACCACCGTGTATGAATTTCTAACTCAATCAAAGGTTTCCTACATTATTCTTATACCTGGAAGCCTTGATTCTAAAAGCCATGTATTGTTCTATAAATCATTTCAAATTCTCTGGGGAATAAAGCAGTGTCCATAAATGATAGCTAAATAGTCTTCCATTTTCTGCTTTCAGATGATATACTCTAGCTTCCTCCTCTTAGTAACTTTTCTATTGCTTTGAAGAGACACTATAACCAAGGCAACTTATAGAAGAAAGAATTTATAGAGGACTTACAGTTCCAGGTTACTATCCATGACCATTATGGAAACAACCAGCAAAGCAAGGTCCTGGAGAAGTAGCTGAGAGATCACACATCTCATCCACAAGCACAAGACAGAGAGAGAAAGCTAACTGGGAATGGTATGGGCTTTTGAAACCTCAAAGCCCATCCCTAGTGACACCACCTCCTCTGGCAAAGGCTACAGCTCCTAATCCTTCCCAAACAGTCTACAGTATTCAAACATGAGCCTGTGGGGGCCATTCTCATTCAAACTATCATACTCCTGTTTTTGCTCCATACATTTCCTTAAGAAATCTTATACATTTTCATAATTCTAATGACAGCAAGTCTAAATCCATAACATTCACTACTACTTCTTCTAGAGTTCATCTTTGAAAGGATTGCATGTTTTCTTATATGTAGAATGTATCTTTTAATTTGTGTGTGTTTGTGTGTGTCTAACAAAACTAGAAAGAGGAGGAAGAGGTGAAAGAGAGGAATAGATCTTAAGGGAGATAGAAAAGAGTAATGTCTTAAAAATGTAGGCAAGGGGGCTAACTAGTGGAAGAATGGAAATCAGCTTGAGGATGAGAAGAGTATAGAGGAGAGTAATGAGGAAAGGTTGAAAACAAGAGCAAGATATGACACACATGTGTGACCATGCCATGATGAATATTATTATTTTGCATGATAACTTAATTATATTATCAAAAGTCAATATCCCCAAATTTTCATGAGTTAATTGTACATTATTAGTATTCCTTTAAATGGTTTCCTGTAAATATCATTATTTGAAGGATTCTGCTACAATAGTTGCTACTGAGAAGTAGTTTATATCTGAGAAAATATCTAAATACACAAAATTAAATGGAAATTTATAATAGACAGACTTAACAATGGTACACAGAATCCATTTACTTAAAACTCTCTCAGAATACAAACTTGCAACATTTTTGATTATCATTCTTATACAACATGCTGATAATACAAATTTATGGAACTGATACAACATATAAATTACTGTACTTGTCTTTCTCATTGGTTTCTTGGTAAGCAGTAAGTTGGTCTTTTATATAATCTTCATGTTTATGAAAAACATCACACGTTGGCTTCCAGCTATGAAAAAAATTATAGTTGTGATTACCATCTCAAAATAATAAACTGATAGTTTAAAAATGAATATAATGGGATGATTATAAGAACAAAAAAGAATATAGTCATTTAAAGAACAATGAATCTTTCTGCTGGGGTATGCTGTGTGAAGTTGTATCTCTGTCCTTCCTCACATCTACCTAAGGCATTCTCTGATAGGCTTTAATAAAACTCTGAGGGCCAATTAGCTGGGCAGGAAGTGGAAGGCAGGACTTCCTGGGAAGGAGGAGAAAAGTTTTTCCCTAGTAGACATCAGAGGAGACAGATATTGATTATAGGTCTGGGAGGTCTAGCTAGGCATGTAGGGTAGGTGGTTGGATTAACTTAGATGAGCCAGTTGAGAGTCTGCCCGGATAAAGCCTAAGCTTTGAAATATTAAAAGGTCTCTGTATGGTTACTTCAGGATTAAGGAATAACTGCCACTATATTAATTTCCAGCATTAATTTGCAAGAACATAATAATCATTTAATCTACATTTTTCTTTTCCTAGAGAAAACAAGTTCACATTAAAAAGAGGTTATATCCTATCATCACCACTATCAGCATTCACATGTTCATAATATTTTGAATATTATGAATTCATTATATTTTGAATAAAATTGGTTCTCATTACTAGAAAAGCACAGGTTGGATTGTGTACCTTTACAGCATTTGTATTACATATTCTATTAATGTTCTTGTATTAGTACACCAGAGTTAGTCATCATTATTGTTAACTTCTTTCCATGTCAAATATACATGTCATAATTTCATTGATGGTCAAATGTCTAGTAATAAGTATGTACCTAAATTAATAAAACCCTTAATGCTGAATATTAGAATTATTTTTATTTAGTGTTTTCCAATAGTAAAAAATTTAAACAAGAAACTCAATTCAATTGCAACCAAAAAGATTTGAGTGGATAAATCCAAAGATACATTTTTTAAAAGAAGTCTTCTATCTTGAAATTTTTAGGTTGATTTTTTTTTTATGTCTAGGGGTGTTTTGCCTGCTTGTCAATCTATGTACCAAACGCATGAAGTACCTATGGAGGTCAGAGAAAGCATTGAATCCTCTGGGACTGGGATTACAGCCAGTTGTGCTCCACCATGTGGGTGCTGGGAACTGAACCCCAGGCCTCTGCAAGAGCAGTTAGTGCTCTTAACTGCTGGGCCGCCTCTTTATTCCCTAAGTTAAATTCTTACAGAAAACTAAGACTTAAAAAGCCAAAGATCAAGATTACTTCAAGTTTATTTAATAGCAATTTTACACACCAAGCTCATACTCAAAATCATCCATTTGTTTTTACATAGACAGGACCTCATACATCCCAACCTGTCCTCGAACTCTCCATGTAGCTAAGGACAACCTCAAATCTCTGATTCCTCTATCTGTATCTCACAAGTGCTAGGAAGTGCACAGGCATGTGCCAACACTGTTAGTTTACAAAATTCTGTATTTAGATTAAGTAGATCTGAATTAGTGAGATTTTTAAAAAAATATATTTTTAAAAACTTTATTTATGTGAGTACAATGTTGCTGTCTTCAGACACAGTGGAAGAGGAATTCCATTACAGATGGCTGTGAGCTACCATGTGATTGCTGGGAATTGAACTCAGGACCTCTGGAAGAGCAGTCAATCCTCTTAACCACTGAGCCATTTCTGTTTTTCTGTGGAATCTTCTGTAAGTCCTTCTACAATGCCACATAACCAGGCAATCTGACTTATTTGCTAATATGGATACTAACTTGGGAGTTGGGGGTTAGTTCAGTGGGAGGGAAGAATGTACAAGGTCTGGGGTTCAATTCCCAGGGGAGGAAGAGGAGAAAGAATAAGACAAGGGAAGAAAGAGGAAGAGAAGGGGGACAGAGAACACTGTTGCTTTAAAATAGGATTTTTGCTCGTTTGTTTGTAGTAATCAAAAACAGGGCCTTGCACATGTTAGGCAGGTATTCTACCATTGAGCTACAGTCCCAATGCAACATTTTTATACTATAAACTCTAAAACCTTAAGTAAAAATATCAAATGATAATCAATGGGTGTTCATTTCTGTCAAATACTTACTTACTACAGTTGTCTTTGACTTCTTTACTATGTTTATAGTAAAAAGCAATTTCCTCATCTACTTTGTTTATAGCTTCACACATCTTAGAAACATTTGCTTTCTTTTCTTTAATGCTTTCAAGGCATTCTGAAAAAGTAAATGTTTGTTTTATTTAACTAGAAATCATAAATTAAAAATAAAGAAATATACCAGAAAAATGATACTATATGGTAATATACCTAAAAGGAGGAGAATCAGAAAATGGAAAGGAAGAGAGACCTGAGAAATAGGCATTTGTACTAAAAATCAAAAGACCCACAGCCAGGCCGATTCCTAGATCCAGAAGCTAAAAAGAACAGAAGACTCTAAAAACAAATGTCCCTGCCCCTTCATCGTTTACAATAAGGGTTAGAGGGCATTTAAAGCTAATCTATCTTGTGATGCTGTAAATTCATGTAAACATTTACTCATTAGTAATACTACCAAAGATGGTTTTGACAAATGTGAAATTCTATCCATTGCACATTAGTTATTAAATATACCAACACAGTTGTTACTCATTAAATATAAAAGATACAATTTTTAAATTAGAATTTTTTTTTTAAATTCATGTGTATGAGTATGTCTGACTGGATACATGTGTACTATGTGTGTCCCTAGTGTCCATGGCATTAGTGTCCATGGAAGGGGCAGTCAGATTCTTTGAAACTGGAATTACAGGAAGTTGTGAATCACCATGTGGGTGCTGGGAACTGAACCTGAGTCTTCTACAAGAGCAACAAGTGCTTTTACCTACTGAACCATCTCTCCAGCTCTGAAATAATTTATTAATATATTATTTTCTTTTTTATTTCAGAAGAATAACATTTTTATAATACTAAAGAACACTAATAATATTACAGAATACTAACACTAAAAAGTTAACAGTTGTGTTTTCAAAACTAAAATTAGAACGGAACCATTTTATTTAATTTACCCTGCTATTTTACTTATTATTTTTCAGAATCATTCTTCCTGAAAATGTGCCACTTGCCAACCTCTGATTTTTATTATTTCTAGAAAGAAATTCCAATATTTGAAATGACTCTTACTTGAAAGGGAAAAAAGAGGTCTTGAGCTTATATAAGGGACTATTTCTGAGAAATACTTTACAAAATGATGTTGAATACAAACATTGTTGCAATACTGTTTCAACTATTCACTCCTAAAATAAATAGCTCATTCTTACTCAAAAGACCCCCCTCACACATACAAGTTGCCCTAAGCAGTTTAATTATGAATTATGCTATATAAGATAAAACCAAGAGACTAAAATATTTATTTCATGAAAAAGTACTTACTATTAATTCTTTGAATCATATCTTCTTTAATACTTATGTCTTGTTCATACTGGAAAACTAAAATAAACATTTTTCTTCATGGTTAAATGTCAAATGTTAATACAAATTACTATTTCTTCTTTATTTTCATTTTATACCTACCAAATTCCAACAAAAGCCTGTCCAAACTGACAAACAGGTTATCATTCATCTTGGACACTGTGTAAAATAAATAATAAAAATTTCCGAAGCCATACATAAAACAGCATACATAAAGTAAGAACCTTTCCAATATAGCATTCTTAAAAGGAAAATATAGGTGGATTAAGACATGGGGAGAAGGGAGTCTCTTCCAATTATCTGCTGAATTCCTAGCCAGAGCTTCCAGAGCCCAGATAAACAACTGAGTGGATACTCAAAGGGTTCTGCAAGACGGAAAGTTCTAGACATTTCCCTTCGTGACTGTTTACACGGGGCACTGTTGTGAGTTTTTGAATGACTAGAACCCAGACATCCAGATTTCTTATGATCTATTTCAAAACTTCTTAGTCAACTGTAGGGGAACTCTTAAGCCCTTCATAAAAGGGACTGGAGAGCAATGGTGCAATTTGTATGAACCGTCCGCCGTGTGTTGTTTTCTTTTGCTTTTTAAGGTTTTCCACAGCTCAGGCCTAGCCCCGCCCGCCCCAGGCTGGTTTCGCATCCCAGCTCCTGCATGCGTGGTGGGAATCCGCTCAAGGACGTGGCCCCTTCCCGCAGACGCTCCCTCAGTGGACGCCCTGGGCCCTGGCGCCAGGCCCTGGCACGTGGCTCTGTGGGAGCGCCGCCGCCTCCTCAGACCCGCCGCCCTCTCCTCAGACCTGCCGCCTCCTCAGACCCGCCGCCCTCTCCTCAGACCTGCCGCCTCCTCAGACCTGCAGCCTTTCTCAGACCGTTCTTCCACCAGCTTCCCTTCCCGTCTTGTCCCGTCCCGTCTCCTCCCGTCCCCTCCCCTCCCCGGCACACCTAACAGGTCCCTACGGGTCCCCGGACATCCGCATCCGCTGTCCCCGGGCTCCCAGCGCGGGGGTTCTGGGACCGCCACGCGACCTTCTGAGGTTTAAATCTAAGCCCTTTGGCGCGGGCCTTGGGAGACCCCGCACAGCACGCGGTCGGCCACAGATCTCGCGAGATCACATTGACCGGGCCTCCCCAGGTGGAGCCATCAAAAATCCCCCAATGGGCGCTGGATGCAGAAAGCGGGGCCAGAAGGAACGACTTCTTTTTTATTTTTTGTTTTTTTCGAGACAGGGTTTCTCTGTATAGCCCTGGCTGTCTTGGAACTCACTCTGTAGACCAGGCTGGCCTCAAACTCAGAAATCCACCTGCCTCTTACCCCCCCCACCCCCCAGTGCTGGAATTAACGGCATGCGCTTTCTTTAGGCCGGTGTTCTTCAAACACTACCCAGGCCTCACTAACAAAATGACTTCAAAATCAGTAGTAAAATGGACATTAACTTTAACGCAAGAGAAACAAAATTTCTTTTTAAAACTACTGTCCCTAGGTAATTTATGCATTTAAACTTTGTGTATCCAAAGCGAACATACAGAAGAAAAAAAAGAGAGAGAGAGAATTCCCTAAATTGGGTCTATTTATTTATTTATTTATTTATGGTTTTCTGAGACAGGGTTTCTCTGTATAGCCCTGGCTGTCCTGGAACTCACTTTGTAGACCAGGTTTAATTGACTAGTAATGGGGACTGAACCCACTGAGCTTTGCCACTTCTCAGCTCTATGTTTCTAATGGAAATGATTCTATTATCATCCTAACTCATCTCAACAAGTGTTGTCATAAATTAATTAAAAAAAAACAAGCATCTAGCATTTTTCTCAAATCTCTCAAATTATGCACACATACACATAATCATTATATTATAACCTGTTATAGTGCTCACTGGTATTAATGATGCCAAACCATCAAGGCTAATAAGTTTTGATGATATAAGAGTTTAGAAAATTTGGGGGCTGGTGAGATGGCTCAGCGGGTAAGAGCACCCGACTGCTCTTCCGAAGGTGATAAGTTCAAATCCCAGCAACCACATGGTGGCTCACAACCATCTGTAACAAGATCTGGCTCCCTCTTCTGGAGTGTCTGAAGACAGCTACAGTGTACTTACATATAATAAATTAAATAAATCTTTTAAAAAAAAAACGAGTTTAGAAAATTTATTCTTTTTTTCCTGTGTATGTGAGAATCTATTTTCCAGGTTTACCGAAGTATAACTTAAAATTTATTTGTATATATTTACAATTTGTACATTACAAATTTGTAGATATTTACAGTGCGTAACAGAAACTTGAATGCATTAATGTATTCGCTGTCTATTGCTAAAAAATACAATACTACAGACTAGTAACCTTGTTTTAATGACGTGTTTTGGCTCATTCTTCCTGAGTATACATTTGCAGAGTATAACATAATCTTGAGTATATCAGTGTATTCTCTGTCTGTTGATAATAACACAATACTACAGACTAGTAACTTTGTTTTAATGAGGTTTATTTTGGCTCATTCTTCCTGAGGTCCAAGGCTGAGGGGCCACATCTGGTGATAACTCTCTTGGCAATAAAGTCCCAACGCAGTGCAAGGTATCACACCACAAGATATCAATCAGCCATGTGTACTGTGTCTCTTCTGGTCCTTCATCTTCTTTTTACAATCTATCAGCATTCAGTTATGAAGGTCCCATTCTAGTGACTACATCTAATTCTAATCTCACCACAAAGTCCCCACTTCTGAACACTAGAATTAGGTTAAATGCCTCCTGCCTTAATTTCTCAAAATGGGGATTAAATTCCAACACAGGAAGCCTTGAGGGAAGCCATCCAAAGTACACACAAGCCATAATAATTAGGAAAATCTGAAAAGAAATCAATTTATGTAGCATATCCACCACCTCACACAATTTATCATTTCTGTAGTTGGTGAGGTCACTTAAGATCTACTGTCTAACCAGGTGTCAAGTACAAAATACAGTATTGACTATAGTCACCATGGTGGATGCTAGTTTTCCAGAATTTATTCATCCTGCTTTGCTGTAATTACATGCTCTCTGATTAAAACTCCCCCTATCTCCTATCTCCCCTAATCCTCAGCCACCTCTGAGCTACCCTCTATTATTGCAACTTCTTAAAAAACATTTTTTGAGATTATATTATAATCACAACATTTCTTCGTCCCTTTCCTCCCTTCTACCCCTCCCATATCTGTCTCCTTGCTTTCTTTCAAATTCATGCTCCCCCATTCATTCTTATTGCATGTGTATATGTATATAATATCACTTGTATGTATGTTTTCAGGGCAATGATTTCATACTGGATACTCACATGGTGTGCTCCTCCCTGGGGAAGACTATTCCTCTCACTCTTAGCATCCCTTAGTTGTAGCCCCCGCCGCTGCTGCCAACCACCACCCTTGGTCTGCTTAGGCATGTCTCTTAGTGGCATCTTGTTTGGCTCAGGTTTGGGCAGTCGTTATTAAGATACAAAGTCTCATAGCAAACGCCCCATGTCTCTGGCTCTTACAGTCTTTCTGCCCCCTCTTCCACAATGTTCCCTAAGCTTTGGATATGGACATCTTTTGTAGATATTTGCATTGGGACTGATTGCCTGTGATTTTCTGTAGTGGTCTCTGTTGCAAAGAGACATTTCCTTGATGAAGAGTAAAGACTATACTTATCTGTGGGTGTAAGGACAAATGTTTAGATTGTTAGATTGATGTGAGGAATTATGCTGGCTTTCTTGGTCTACCTTACAGTAGTTGAACTGCATTTGTTGGGACTCCATAACGGGAAACACACCAAAGAACTTCTGGTGGTGTTCTGCAGTTTGTTGACACTTCTGCTTCTGCAGACTGGATGCACGTGCTGAGGCAAGGCACACGGAGATCACGTGATGTTTGGAGGGTATAAATAGGACTCCACAGAGTGACAGAGACAGTGCTTGGCTTGCTGGTACAACTAGCTGTGCAACACTTTTATGTCTCATGTCTTTGCTGATCTTCCCTTCCCTGAGAGAGGCACAGCTGAGAACTTCTCCTGGTGTCCCTCTGGATCCCTCCTGCTCATTTGATCTGAGGCTGAGGCCTAGCTGTCTCTGCTAGGTCCTGTCACCACAGTTGCTAACCCAACTCTACAGAACTGGACTGCTGTTGTATCTGTGAAGTGTTTGTGAGTGCCATGAAGTGTTTGACACTGCTGCTACCTGCTAACCTGTGAACTAGACTGCTGATTTCCAAACAACACAGACAGGAGTTGTTCCAAAGAACCTTTCTAAACAGTTCCACTTGCCCCCCATCCCCCGTATCCTTTCTTTTCCACTCCCTCTGGTAGGTGATGGGCTATAAGGAAGGTTAAAGCATTTAAGAACCATTATTAAAAATAGGATTTAAAAAACTTAAATTTGCATGGGTGTCAGAGCTAGTTAGAACTATTGGTGGCCTCTCTCCTCTTGAAGCCTGCATGGAACATTGTGGTACCATGAAAGCCAATCCTCAGGGAGGAGGCACTCAGGTCAGCTCCAGCTCAGGGTTCTCTGAGCCCTGATTCTCAAGTGCACGGTGTCTTCAACAATAGGGGCTTATTTTCTACCTCTGTGGGACAATCAAGGGCAATGACAATAGGCTATGTTTTGTAAATCTCTTGGGACAGCCATGGCCCACAACTCAAAAATGGGCTTCTTATGTCTGGTATTTGGACTTTTTTTGAGGGGGAGGGGGGTTGGTCTTTGGCTCCTGGAGCAACCACAGTCAGCCCACATGAGAAAGGTTCATTAAAACCATAGACCTAGGGCCAAGCATAGTGGCACACACCTTTAATCCCAGCATTCAGGAGGCAGAGGCAGGTGGATCTCTGAGGTCGAGGCCAGCCTGGTCTACAGAGTGAGTTCAGGAAAGCCAGGGCTACACAGAGAAACCCTGCCTGGAGAAACAAACAAAACAAAACAAAAACTGTTTATATGCACATCTGTACACAGAATTGCGTGTATTGTGGGGTTTTTCTTAGTTTAACAGTTAGTGTGATTCCTTGTGCCTTTTGAAGCATCCCTACTGTGATTTTACCCCATGCCCTGCTTCTTCTATACTTACTCTTCCTAAAGGGGCTCTCTTTTTCCATTTCCCCAATCAGATCTGTCGCACCCCACTATTCCCTTTCCTATTGTCCCAAGCCACCCCCACCCTATCCCATCCTGGCAATGGTCTTGTACTTTCCCACCTCCTGCAGTTACTTCAGGCTCTGTGTTCACATCTGAGCATTTGGAGCTAGAAACTTCCAAGGAGAGAAAATGTATGGCCTTTGTCTTTCTGAGTTGCTTTACTCAATCTGATCTGTTCTAGTTCCATCCATTTTCCTACAAAGTTTATGATTTCATTTTTCTTTACAGCTGAGTAGTATTCCATTGTGTGTGTGTGTGTGTGTGTGTGTGTGTGTGTGTGTGTGTGTGTGTGTACTACATTTTCCTTACCCAGTCACTGGTAGAAGGACACTTCAGTCATTTCCAGTTCCTAGCTATGGCGAAGATAGCCGGTATCTGTCCTTAGAGTCCTTAGATCACATGCCAAGGAGTGGGGCAGCCGAGCCCTATGGGAGATTTAACTCTACCATTTTGAGAACTCTTTTCATGGATTCCCATAAGGTTGCACCGTTTTGCTGTCCTGCCAGCAGTGACTAGGGGGATCCTGGCACCTCCCCCCCACCCCACCCCTCGCATTAATTGTTGATTGTTTTGTTGATCTTTGCCATTCTGACTAGGGCGAGATGACACTTCAAAGTTGTTTTGATTTGCATTTCCCTAACTGCTAAACTTTTATATATTCCACAGACAAGTGAGATCATGCGGTGTCTGTCTTTCTGTGCCTACTGCATTTGTTTTTCATAATATCCTTCAGCTTCGAGTACATTGTCACAAGTAACAGGGCTTTCTCCTTTTTAAAACTAAATAAGGAGCGCATGCCTTTAATCCCAGCACTCGGGAGGCAAAGGCAGAGACAGGCAGATTTCTGAGTTTGAGGCCAGCCTGGTCTACAAAGTGAGTTCCAGGACAGCCAGGGCTATACAGAGAAACCCTGTCTTGAAAAAACCAAAAAAGAAAAAAAAACAAAAACAACAACAACAACAACAAAAACTAAATAACACTATATTGTTTGTTATGTGTATGGTACGCTTTCTTTATCCCGCCATTGGCCAGTGGACTTAGGTTGATACCACACATTTGGCTATTGCGACAATGCAGCAGTGACTATGGGAAGGCAGATACCTCCTTGCTGTATGATATATACTCAGAAATAGGACCACTGGATTCTGTGCACACTAATTTATACATGCATTTATACATGCATATATGTATGTGTGTATGTATATATGTATGTATGCATATATGTATGTGTGCACATGCATGTATTTATGTTGTATGTGTGTGTGTATGTATGTATGTATGTATGTATGTATGTATGTATGTATGTATTTGAAACAAGGTTTTGCTAGCAGACCAGACTGGCCTAGAACGAGATCCTTTAGCCTTAGCCTCTGCTAAGACTGCAGGCATGTACAATCATGCTAGGCTCCTCTTTTTTAACTCCTCTGAAGAATCTTCTTATTTTTTTCTATGATGGCTATACTAATTTATATTTCCACCAATAGTGTACAGTGTTGCATCTTCTAAACGTCATCACCAGCACCTATTACCTTTTCTTTTAAAATCATAGCTATTTTAATAAATGTGAGGCAATATCTCATGGGTTTGACTTCATTTACTTGGTAATTAGTGATGCTGGACATTTTTTTTTCATTTACCTATTATGATTAAATGTCTTTTTAAAACAAAATGCCTACATAGGTCCTTGACTTCTTTTTAGGTCATATTATTTGTTTTCTTGTTACTGTTTGCTTTGCAGAAATCTAGAAACATCATCTTACTGTGATGTAAAAAGCAATTTATTTACATTTAAATTCACATTTGTGCAGAGCTTAGTTACTGTCAAACACACACACTCACACACACATGCACATTTCCAAGTTTCACTAACACCACCATCACCTGTCCCCTGCATGAGTAATCAAATTTATTTAAATGTATCCCGTAGACAGATCATCTTCCTTGCCCTTGTAGAAGAGATTTTTGGAATGGGTCAGGTACCAGGTCACAACCAGAGGCTGCATCATGAGCATCTAGCCTGGGACTGAGGCTCACTGAGTCTGCTAGATGCTGCATTTACCAGCCCGGTGATGGGTTCCGAGATAATGTCCTGCACTGACTTCCACAGTATCGCCCAACCGATGGAGTCTCTGTGTGTAGTTTGGTCCTTTGGTTATAAGCCTCTCAGGGGCCCAGAGACCCCACTTGTAAGGCTCTGCTCTGAGACAAGTGCCATGGGACAGCTCAATGCTGGGCTATCCTGGTGGACCTGGTTCATGACTCTATCTCCCTCCCCCCAACTCTTCAGCTTAGACTTAAACTCTTAGAGACTTTCTCTGCAACACAGTCTCTCTCCATGCGACCTATCTTGAAATTACGGAAGGGGTATAATCAGCTATTCTTTCCTTCTTGACTTTTTCATCATGTTGTGCTAAAACTGAGACTTTTCACCTTGTCCTTAGCACCCCTGAAAGATAGTTTTCTACACAAAGTGCTGTTCAAATTGATTTCTGGAGAGTCTTTCTCCACAGTCAATTTGCTCGGCCTCCAGCCAACACATTTCTAAACAGTTGTTCAAGCTCCCATTGTCTGTCTCCTGGCTTATTTCTCAACAGACTCAAATCTACCTTCCTATTCCATTGCAATATAAACTTTGTTCTTGCCAAACATTAAAATGACTTTCTATCGCTGTCTTAGTTAGGGTTTCTATTGCTGTGATAAAACACCATGACCAAAAGTAACTTGGAGAAGGAATGGCTTACTTGGCTTACATATCTGTGGTGTATTGAATATGCTTGGCCCAGGAAGTGGCACTATTAGGAGATGTAGCCTTCTTGGAGTAGGTATGGCCTTGTTGGAGAAAGTGTGTCATTGTGGACATGGGCTTTAAGACACTCATCCTAGCTGTTTGGAAGCCAGGCTTTCCCTGACTGCCTTTGAATGAAGATGTAGAACTCCAGCTCCTCCAGCCCCATGTCTGCCTGGATGCTGCCATGCTCCCTCCATGATAATGGACTGAACCTTTGATCCTGTAAGTCAGCCCCAGTTAAATGTTCCTATAAGACTTGCCGTAAACCAGCGGGGAGGGGCGCATGCCTTTAATCCCAGCACTCAGCAGGCAGAAGCAGGCGGATTTCTGAGTTCAAGGTCTACAAAGTGAGTTCCAGGACAGCTAGGGCTACACAGAGAAACCCTGTCTCAAAAAAAAAAAAAAAAAAAGATTTGCCATGGATGTTATGCCTGTTCCCAGCAGTAAAACCCCAACCAAGACAACAGTCAATTGAAGGAAGCTGAGGCAGGAACTCACACAGGAACTTGGAGGCGGGAGCTGATGCAGAAGCCACTGAGGGGATGCTGTTTACTGGCTTGCTCAGCCTGCATTCTTATAGAATGCTGGATTACCAGCCCAGGGGTGACACCACCCACCATGGGCTGAGCCCTTCCCCATCCATCACTAGTTAAGAAGATGTCCTACAGGCTTACAGCCTGATCTCCTGGAGGTACATTCTCACTTGAGTTCCCTCTTCTCAGATGATTACAGTTTGTGTCAAGCTGACATAAAACTAGTGAGCACAGTCACTAAATCCATTAAACATGTATTAGTCCTTGTGTGACCTGATCTTGCCACAGAATCTTGGCACATGTTCAGCCCATCCATTTGTCTTTTTTGCAATGCATCTATTTGTATTACAAATCTTTCAGCTCTTAACACACTCTTTTCCACCACTGATCCAGTTTCTGGTTAGCTCCTCAGTTCAGAACTCTCCATCTGTCTTCCCTGAATAGCCTCCACACCCTCCAACTCTCAACTAAAGTTATTACAGTCTTAGCGTTATAAAGTAGTAGTTTGAGGGCTGAGGAGATGGCTCAGCGGTTAAGAACATTGACTGCCTTTCTAGAGGTCCTGAGTTCAATTCTCAGCAACCATATGATGCTCATAAGCATCTTTAATGGCATCTGATGCCTCCTTCTGGTGTGCAGGTGTACATAAGATGCGAACTCATATATACAAGTAAACTTGTACACATAAGTAAACTCTGAGATCATGCCCTTATCCTTCATGGTCATTAGCACAGTTTCAATTATTCATTATTTGTATAACTGTTACATACATTTCCTGTCTTCCACAGTTCTACAAACCCCTCAAGAACAGGCCAATTCCTCCAAACTCCCAACACCTGGCACACTTTGGTAGCCACAATAAATAGGTGATAGCTTTAAAATAGTTTATCATAATGGCTACAATCTCAATTCAATTTACAAGCACTTCCAAGGGAAGAAGCACCCCACAAGACTACTAGGAAGGAATTGTTCTTACAGAAAACATAGGCATAAAAGAATTAACAATGTGACCTGCTAAGACTAGTTTATTTACTCGAAGTCAGATTAATGGGGGGGGGAAACAGGTTTAAAATGTGGGGGGAAAATATGCCAAGATTCTTGTATGTCTGATACAATTCACATTTAAATATTAAAACAAAACCATTTCTTTGTTTGTTTACTTGATTCCCTGTCTCTGGACCAGTACAATGTTTTTTTCAGGGAAACACCATTTACTGTCACCCTAACCCATCTCAGGGAAACACCCCTTGATATCAACCTAACCCATCTCATTTTTTCACTGTTCATGTGCCTTTGTTTCTGTTCTAGGTATCAGCCTGTTTCTCCTCAAATATCTCTACTTACTTGTATCATATTAAATGATATTTTAAATCTCAACATGATAATCGACTTTAATTGTCAACTCGACACCACCTAGAATAACCTGAAATGGGCTTTGTCTTTATCCTGTATTGGACTGGCCTGTGGGCATGAATGTAAGGGATTTCTATTATTAATTATTATCATTATTATTAACTTATTCACTTTACATCCCACTCACTGCTCCTCTCCCAGTCACCCCTCCCATAACCCTTCCCCTATCCCCTGTTCCCTTCTCTGAGTGAGTGGAGGTTCGCCTGGCTATCCCCCTCACGTCCCCCTCACATTGGTACTTCAAGTCTCTGTGAGGCTAGCCATTTGCTCTCCCACTGAAGCCAGACAAGGCAGCCCAGCTAGAAGAACATATCCCACATAGAGGCCACAGCTTTTGGGACAGACCCTGCTCCAATTGTTTAGGACCCACATGAAGGTCAAGCTGCACATCTGCTACATATGAGCAGAGAGGCCTAGGTCCAGCCTGTGTATGCTCTTTGGCTGGTGGTTCAGACTCTGAGATCCCCAGGGGTCCAGGTTAGTTGATTCTGTTGGTCTTCCTGAGGAGTTCCTATCCCCTTGGGGGCCTCAATCTTTCCTCCTGTTCTTCCACAATCCGCTGTTTGGCTGTGAGTGTCTGCATTTGTCTGAGTCAGCTGCTGGGTAGAGCCTTTCAGAGGACAACCAAGCTAGGCTCCTGTCTGAAAGCACAACAGCGTTAGGGATTGGTGCTTGTCTATGGGATGGGTCGCAACTTGGGCAGGCTATTAGTTGGCCATTCCCCGAGTCTCTGATCCATCCCCCATCCCTGCGTTTCTTGTAGATAGGATAAATTCTGGGTCGAAAGTGGTGTCACTATGGCTCCATTGAAGTTCATGTTGAATTGTTAGCTGTGAGATGAAATAAGCCCTTCCCTCCTCAAGATGCTCATGATCACGGTTCAGATCTTAATGGGCTCTTATCCGGGAGCTTAGGAGATAAGAGTGTTGAGGGCAGCATTGATGATGGAGGCCTGGCTTGTGACATTTCAGAAGGAAACAGAGTTTCTCCCAGGGTCATTTATGTGGTATGTTAGGTTAAGAATTTGTAAAAGTGATGGGCCTGAAGAGATGGCTTGGTAGAGACTTATTAGTACAAGGTGAATATGAGAAGGATGGAGACCACCGGACAAACTCGACAAATGCAGTTGCTGCCTGTGCACAGCCTTAGCAGCAGCTCCAAGTGTTCCAGCAGACGTTTCTGCCACCAGAACTCAGAGATATGCTTGCTTCTACATCCCATATGCCAGGATCAAATGTATGCACCACCACCCATCTTAAGGTGAGGTCTTAATAGAAGAGGTTTTGTTGACTAATAGTTTATACTCTTCTAATAAGAAGGGAAAGGAAAGACTGGGTAATATAACAGACTCATAGCTAAGGGGGGGATTCTACTAAACCCAAAGCAGCAGCTCACTGCTTATATTAAATTATACAAATTGTATTGAAGAACTAACTCAAAATTCTGTCCCAAGATTCTTTTGAGCCTTGGTGATTTATTAACAGAGATCAATTACATATATTATCATTTTAAAAAAGCAAAAGTTCTATTACAACTCTCTGAAATAAAGTACAAATAACTGCAGATTTCTTCTTATAAGTGCATTGTACTTAAAGAGTCTACATTTGAATAGAAAATGCAAAGAGAGGGGCTGGAGAGATGGCTCAGTGGTTAAGAGCACTGACTGCTCTTCCGAAGGTCCTGAGTTCAAATCCCAACAATCACATGGTGGCTCACAACCATCTGTAATGAGATCTGATGCCCTCTTCTGGTGTGTCTGAAGACAGCTACCGTGTACTTATATATAATAAATAAATAATTTTTTTTTTAAAAAGAAAAAAGAAAATGCAAAGAGAGGTGAAATCTACTCTTATTTATTTAATCCCATGACATAAATCTAATAATTTGGTTATTTTCTTCATATTAATTATTGTCCTAAGGAAAATTCACAATTTCAAATGAAATTAAGAAGTTAGTGAAAATTCATCTTTGATTGGGCTCTTCCCAATCTTCTTATGGAATAATTTGAAATAAAATTAAGTAATTTATTTTTAAAATAACAGAGCCAAAAGATATTTCCCCTACTTCCAAATCAATCAGTTGTAATATTCTGTCCTTTCCATTTACTTCTAAAACATTTGAGACTGGCATGCAGGTCAGGTACTTGGGTGTATCTGCTGGAGAGAAGAAGGTTGCCAGAGATAAATTCACCTTCTCACGCCCAGAATCTGTGAACCTGACTTTATGTGATAAGACAAGGGATCAAGGTAAAAATCTTATAAGGAGAAACACCCTAGATCACACACATGGTCCCTAGTAGAGTCTTCTTTATCCTTATAAAATATGGGTATTTTCACCCACCCACCCCCACACTATTAACATACCTCTAACACAATATACACACATCACACACTCTCACACACACACACCACTAACACACATACACACTCACATACACATGAATACACAGACACAGTCACACATACTTACATACACATTCTTAGACACACACACTCCTGATACACAGACATACACACTCACACACACCACACACACTCACACACACCACACACACTCACACACAGAGAGACATATACATTTACACACAGACACTAGCACACACATACTCAGAGTACAGAGTAGAAAGAAACAGTTAAAAACATAAAGTTCCTGCGGTCTAGAATAGGAAGAAGCCATTCCTCCCTGGAGCCCTAGAGAGAGTTCTGCCAACACTTTGATCAGGTGGGGCCTCCAGGCCAGTGAGAGAAGACATTTCTAAGTTTTGGTGGCACCCAGCTTTGAGGCACACTGTCACACCAACCACAGGAAAAAGCATAGGAAGCATCTAGTTACTGCAACAGAGAATAGGAACGCTTACCGCAGGGTAATAACCTTGCTCCGAAGGTTATTAGAGGCTGAAAAGATGGCTCTGTGGTGAAGAGCATCTGTTGTAGAGGACCTGGATCGATTCCCATCATTCACACAGTGATTCACAACCATCTGTAGCTCCAATTGCAGGGGCCCCAACACCCTCTTCTGAAGTTCTGTAGGTGCCAGGCATGTGTGCGGTACATACACTTATTACATGTAGGCAAAGTACTCATATACATAAATAAAATAATTTTTTTTTTAATTTAAAGAAAGTTTTCAGGGATTCAAAGACGACAAAGGATAGCAAAGTCAAGTACCAAACAGAAAGTGAGGCACCATGTAAATGATAGTAAAGGCCTAATTGCTACACTAAGTCAATGGTTTGGTCACAAAAAGGGAACTAATTCTGGTTGAAATGTATGATGTCAGGCGCTGTGCAAAGGATAGTCATTCATATCTCATTTCACCCTTGCAGTTCCCATCTAAGGATTACTTTATATGTTAGATAAGAAAACCGGGGCCGCAAAAATTGTTGTTAGCGCACTGACATAAACTTAAAGTATAGAAAGTCCCCTGCATCTACTACTTCACGGCTCCTATACATGTTATTGTGACATGTCACTACCCTAAAGCATGAGCAGCGTGACTCTACTCCTCGGAGGCCCTCTCCTTCCTCTCATCTTTTCGGGAATGAGCACTTGTTTCCGTCTACCTCACAATGTTAAGCTTAGTCTATTGAGGAGGTTCTTAGCAATGAAGACTAGGGGACAGATGGAAGGAGCCATGGATCAGACCAAGTAGAAAAGAAAGAAAGAAAGAAAGAAAGAAAGAAAGAAAGAAAGAAAGAAAGAAAGAAAGGTATTATTATATTACTGAAAAATAATCATTAACACTCATTAAGGAATAAGATAGCACATACACAAAAGATCAAAACAAGTTAAAAAAAGTGAAGAGATAGAAAAGATATAAAAGAAAATTTACAAAAGGAAGAATAAAAATAAATATTTAAATTTATTAAAGTCAGTTCAACTCCAGTGTTAATAACAGTTTTAATAAATTTTCTTATGTTATTTTTCAAAACAGAAAAAAAGGAGGGTTTAAAATCTTGCGGTCTAAAAGACTCATGGGGGTTTGGGGACTCTGCTGTTAAAGAAACACACATTTCTCCATACTTTAATATTTTTTTTCAATTCTGTCTTCTCTGTCTGCCTATATAATTCCCTGCCAGAGCTTTGCAGCTGGTCCTACTGGAGCTTACGCAGCCTCCTCTCTGTGTTTCCATTTAAAAATCTTTATTTCAATAGGTGGGCCCGGAGCATCTGCACCTCCAAAATTACTGCACAACTGATCCAAAATGATTGAAACAAAATTGGTTTCAAAAATTGCCCCTAGGCTGAAAAGAAGATGAAGGCTAACATTTCAGACCTAAAGAAACATTTATCACAATTCTGAGGTCTGTAATCGACTTCTGTAAATGCAATAGAAAATGTTGACAGCTTGTTAATTACAGAAATGCCTGTGAGCATCGCTGCTCTTCTTTTGAAAGACCTGACAAAAGAGTTCAGAGTTTTTTTTTTTCACTTAAACCCAGCCTTACAACACCTCAAGTCCAATCTCTTGTCCCCCCGAGGCTGCATTCAGTTTGCCTTTCCTGTAAGTGGACAGTATGATGACTCGGGGAAAGGAAGGCTCTTCCATAGTGCTAGCCCCAGACTCCAGCAGTTTCTGGTCTCCCAAGAAGACAATGGAGTCCCAAAGCCACAGTTTGATTCATGGAGTCTTTGGGGGGTTGCAAGGGTTACATCCAAGACAGTTTAAATTTACCTATATTCTTTGAACAAGAGGGCTTCAGATGCTGAAGTCAAAGCTGCATGAAACAGTGCAGACCTTTACATATAGGGTCAGTTCATACTTCTGCCCCTCCCCCACCTCTGCTAAAATTAAACCATCTCCCTTGAGTGGAAAAAGCAAGGTATGAAATGGTTAGAAATCTGAGTGTGCTGTATTCCTCTGTCTACCACTAATTAGATGTGTAATGTGGATAACCTTTGGGTTTTGTAAAATGGAGAGAGACCTCCTCTCTCTGTCCTACCAGTTACTCAAAGGCCATAGATACCACCATGTCAGAAAGAAAAACCCATTCTGATCACAGGGAGTTTCGTTTTGTTTTTAAATTTACTTAAAAATGACATATAAACACAAATTAATCATATTTATGAGCAAATTGTAGCACTTCACTTCACTAACACATTGAATCAGGAACGGGCCATATTTATCTCTTCAAACATTTATATTTTGTCATTGTGATGAAAACATTAAACATTCTTTTAACTTTTTTATTATATTCAACACAATAAATATTTTATACCAATCATAAAAACAATGTACATGTTATCAAATGAACATAAATAGTCTTTTTGTTTGTTCTGAGTTTAGTAGAACTTAAAATATTGGCTCTTACTTCGGTACAAACCCAAAATAAGAACAGTTTTTGGACATCGGAGTCCATTGTAATAAGGCTGTACTTCAATGGCCCTCACGTCACCAAAGGATTTTACCTCCATAGTAGATAAGCTAAGAGCTGACAGTTCTGCTGCACCAAGGAATGGATTGTAGGCATGATTATTTGGATACAGATTTCTTGCTATGGTCAAAGCTATTTGACTTGAGTGATTGTCTTCATTCTCAGCCCACAGGGAACAAGTTACATTCATTTAAGAAATGGTGTGTGTATTACGATGGTCTATCCATGAAGTCATTCAACAACTGTTTCAATGAACAATGGTTCTGCTCGGAGGGTGGCACAGATGTTAGATGAGGGTAAGATTCTGGTTCATTAGCTGTGATAATATTGAAAAGCATTCATCTCAGAAAAAGAGTAACTTATAAGGTCCTCTTCTTCAAAATTGATACAATAATTACAAATACCAATCAAAGCCTACAGTCTCACTCTTTGCTGTTCTTTTACAAGCCACTTCCCAAATTAATTATCTACATTTCTTTTGGCTGTATAAATAATTTTGAAATATGTAAGCTGTTCTGAAAACCATAGTATACGGTAAAAACGTCAAATAAACAATCCTACTAATAGAGAGGCTGAGATAGGAGAAGCATTATTTCAAGACCATTATGTGGCACACAGCAAGGCACTGTCATGTACAAACAAGCAGAAAGTGTATATGGAGTGTACAATATCAAATCTATTTCTCCAATAACCAAATTAGAAAGACTACTGGATGACAGCCCACAAATTTCTAATTCCTCATATTTTTGAATTTTAATCAATTAGTATATGTTGGTAATATTAATTTTCATATTAAGTTATATTAAGGAAAATGATTGTTAATTCCTGTTATTTTTGTTGTTAGAGGTGGAATTATGTTTGTGTGGGTTTGTTGAAAGATTACTTTTTTGCTTTTTCTAGGGTGTAGTTTCACTCCTTGTGTTAGAGTTTTCCATCTATTATTTTTTGTAGGGCTGGATTTGTGGAAAGATATTGTGTAAATTTGGTTTTCTCATGGAATAACTTGTTTTCTACATCTATGGCAATTGAGAGTTTTGCTGGTTATAGTAGCCTGAGCTGGCATTTGTGTTCTCTTAGGGTCTGTAGAACATCTGCCCAGGATCTTCTAGCTTTCATAGTCTCTGGTGAGAAGGCTCATGTAATTCTCATAGGTCTGCCTTTATATGTTACTTGACCTTTTCCCCTTACTGCTCTTAATATTCTTTCTTTGTTTAGTGTATTTGGTGTTAAGATTATTATGTGATGGGAGGAATTTCTTTTCTGGTCCAATCTATTTGGCATTCTGTAGGCTTCTTGTATGTTCATGGGCACCTCTTTCTTTAGGCTAGGGAAGTTTTCTTCTATAATTTTGTTGAAGATATTTACTGGCTCTTTAAGTTGGGAATCTTCACTCTCTTCTATACCTATTATCCTTAGGCTTCGTTTTCTCTTTGTGTTGTTTTGTGTTCTGGATTTCCTGGATGTTTTGGGTTAGGAGCCTTTTGCTTTTGGCGTTTTCCTTGACTGTTGTGTCAATGTTTTCTATGGTGTCTTCTGCACCTGAGATTCTTTCTTCTATCTCTTGTATTCTGTTGGTGATGCTTGTGTCTATGACTCCTGATCTCTTTCCTAGGTTTTCCATCTCCAGGGTTGTCTCCCTCTGTGATTTCTGTATTGTTTCTATTTCCATTTTTAGATCTTGGATGGTTTTGTTTATTTCCTTCTCCTATTTGATTATGTTTTCCTGTAATTCTTTAAGGGATTTTCATGTTTCCTCTTTAAGGGATTCTATCTGCTTACCTTTGTTCTACTGTATTTCTTTAAGGGGGTTATTTATGTTCTTCTTAAAGTCCTCTATCATCATCATCATGAAAAGTGATTTTAGATATGAATCTTGCTTTGCCAGTGTGATGTTGTATCCAGGACTTGCTATGGTGGAAGAATTGGGTTCTGTTGATGCCAAGTAACCTTGGTTTCTGTTGCTTATGTTCTTATGCTTGTCTCCCACCATCTCTAGTGCTACCTGCCCTAGCTATATCTGAGCAGAGCCTGTCCTTTTGATCACAGGGTTTTTGGCATATAAATATGACTACAGACAACAACCACAGTAAATTTTAAGAAAAAACAAACTGATTTTATTAATGTGGCCTACAAACAAAATAAAATGGAAAGTATACTGATTCCAGGGCTGGAGAGAAGTCTCAGGGGTTAAGAACACCTGTCACTCTTGCAGAGGACCCAGGTTCAGCTTCCAGAACCCACATGGTGATCCGTAACCATTTGTAACTCCAATTCCAGAGGATCCAGCATTCTCTTCTAACCTCTTCAGACCTCTGGCCCAAATTTGGTGCACAAACATACACATAGGCAAAACATTCATACACATAAATAAACTAAATAAATTCGGGGGGGATTGTACTGATTCCTTTGCAAACAATTCACCCCCATAGTAAACAGAATTTTAGCAAGCCTTCATACAGTCTTTGTTTATTTTCAAAACTCTTGATGCTGGAGTTCTTAGCAGCAAAGTTATTGTTATTTATTATGAGGAATTCTTCTGTTCCAATGTTAACATGTTAGCACCTCTGGATTAGTCACTAGATGGCAATTTTGGCAATCCAAATGTCTCTGAATATTGCCAAATATATCTTGGAGGTGGGAGAAAAGGGTAAGATTTTTTTTCAGCTGAGAGTGGCTACTTAGGAGGTAAGATGTCATATAAGTGTATTTTTTTATAATGCACTTTAAAAAAAATTGTTTTCTACTAACCAAGGAAATTAATTCAGAAAAGTTAAGATATTTATTAATGATATGCATGTATGTGTGTGCTGCAGCCTGCCACAGCATGTGTTCAAAGGTCAGAGGACAACCTGTAGGAGTTGCTTCTCTCCTTTCACTATGTGGAATCTGGGGCCTGTTATCAGGTTGTCACACTCTGTGGCAAGAACCTTTATCTAATGAGCTACCCTGACTTCACATTATGAGTATTTTTAAAAAATATTTTGATCCAGGATTTGAAAATGGTGAGGAAAAAGAAAGATAATGTTAATAATAATGGGGGAAATGTTAAATTGTAGTGTTAAGTTATAACAGGAGGAAGAGGAAATATGTTCCAGCTGACAACTATAAATTAATCATTCTTTTAGTCAGTCAATCAATGTTCTATTACTGATAATAATGTGTTTAAAAAATCATAGCCTAGTCACATAGCTAAGCACTAATCCTTCAGATCCATTTGATGCACAGCCTTCAACAAGCAATGAGATTGTGTGGTTAGCAGTGTGTACTTTAAGGCTTGCCTTAAAGAAGCAGGAGAAAACATGTGCAGCTAAGATGTTCTATTTGGAGGACTAGAACTGGCAATATACTCTTCTGCTTAAATTCAAATTCTCATGCGAAGATCCTGAACCCGCCACAAATGAGAACTCAAAATGCAAAAAGATGGCAAGGCAGCATCTGCTTATCCTCAGAAGGAGGTATAAAGGGTCTCTCTGCTCTTTGTTAAAAGAGGCATCCTTGGAGAAGAAATGCCTGCAACCTACCATGAAAGGTGCTGTGTTTTAGGAGTTAATATATATATTTTAAGATCTAGAACTCACTCCATAATCAGAAGATCTGGACCAACAAAGACATCAACAGACACATACCTCTCTATGGACAGTCTCATCTCGAATTCAGAATATTAAGTTAAGGAATAAATGAAAGTTATTCTGCCATTTCAAAGACTACAAAATACCTTTTGACACTTTCTAGATTATTTTTGCTATAGATGAGATATTTTTGAGCAATAGTTTTAAGTTAAAATTTTAATTAGAAATATGAAAGATTAAAAAAACAACAAAAAAGCAGCTTTTCTTTTTTTTTTTTTTGTCAACTTCAGGCTTTGAAAGAGAAAAGGAAAATAAAATTTTCCAAAAGTCCAAATGGACTCACAAAAGACTGGGGCCTTATTGTCCTTCAGCCTGTGACTCACATGCAGCCTTTAGTGAGGAATTCAGATAGATTCAATTACCACATTCTTAAAGCCTCCGACTATTCAAAGTGTGTCGAGGTTGGGGGGACACACCATTATTTTTCAGGCACTGCAGTTAGGAACAGTTAGAGGCAGGCAATACAAAGCTAAGATTGGAACCCAGTAAAAGTGTTGACTTCTAAGCCCTGGTGCTCCCTGTTAGTGTGAGCATCTGCGAGCCACTCTACTCAAGAAAGAAAAAAAAAAAAAAGCAAAAACAAACAAACAAAAACAACAAAAACCAAAAAACCGGTAAGTGCAGAGCCATGACAAGCCCTATGTACACAAAAGACTAAATTCCGAAGATTTACCGCACAAGCTGGGGAAAGGAATCATAGCTAAATCTCAACAGTTATAATCTGCCCTTGGGCTTTACCTCTACACATTGTTCTGGACATCCCGCCCTCAAACTAAAACTGGCAGAAAAATCGGCACCTCTAGATTCTTGGCCGGAACTGAACTGCTTTTGGGTCTTCCTGTAAAGCGTGGGGGGTAGAGGGCACCCCAACAGGCTTGCTGAAAAATAAAACTAAATAACGAAATGGAGAGTGAAGGGGGCGTCAGTAGAGAGCTGTCATAACGCTCCCCCCCCCTTTTTAAACACCTTTCCTTTTTTTTTTAATTAAGAAAAGTCAGCTGGAAGGTGTAGCTTTTTGCCTGCTAAGCAAGCTCTGAGTGCTTGCAGGTAGGATAAGTCTTTTTTTTTTTTTTTTTTTTTTTTTGCACAGCCAAGTCATTTCTAAGACGCCCCCCACCCCGCCCTCGAAGCGTCCCTCTTTCCCCGGGATGGGATTGGACCCCTTGTCTTCCAGTTTTTCTCCAAGTGAGTCCAGTGAACACAATTCCAAGGTGACTTAGGCCCGTTTATTTCTTTTGAGTTACTAAATTTAAATTAAGTCCCCAAAGAGGCCCAAAGATCTGATCTCCGGGCCCCAGAGCCCTTTCCTCTAGGGCTCTCACTCTGCCAAAGCTCTGCCTGCACCTTCTGGGTGTCTTCCGACAGCCAGCCGACCTTGAGCCCCAGCTTCCCGCTGGGACTTCAAACACTCAAAGGCCCAGTGTCCTCTTATCTCCTACATACAGAGCTGCTGTTCAAGAAGTGGGCAATAGGGTAAATATTACCTTTTCCCGGATGGGGCGTCTTGACTCAGAAAATTAAAACGACTTGCTCACAAAAGTTAAGGGAAAAAACTCAGTCCCTGTCTTCCCTGTACCGCAACCTGGGGCTTTTAAATTTTGTGCACTTGCTAAGGCGCTGGGGGTGACCCTGGAGGCCGCTTATAGGTCGAATAGAATCTCAGCAGGTTTCCAAGAATGCAGGATAGAGGTGAAGCTATTCTGCCACCGTGAGAAAAGAGAAAAAGGCCTGCAAACCCGAGCTAGGGTATGTTTTTCTTCCATGACCAGAGGGGAAAACTTGTTTCCTGAGGTCCTGCTTGATCCCCGCTTTGTCCTCGGGCCCTTTTCTGCCAGAGATTCTCTCTCCCTCTCCCTCAAGAGGGCTAGGACCCCTGTATGCCACGTTTCTCACTAAAATGTGTCCCAGGGGTTAATTTAGAAGTTGCTCCCAGGCAGAGAAGGTTCCTGTTTTCTCACTACCTCATCGTCCTTATTTTGCCCCTATCCTGTACCACTTCAAGAAAAAGAACTCTTCAGAAGAAAGCAACTCGGATGAGGCAGCTGGCAATCTCACAGAAATGATAGAAATGGTTGCAGGGTCCCCCCACCCCACCCCGCCCCTTACCCTCTGCTATCCCCACCCCCACCCCCAGTGAACTGTGAAGATCTGTGAAAATAATATCAGGGTTTTCCGTCAGAACGAGCTTTACCCTGCACTCAGGCGTGGTGTGATCTGACCCGACACATCCAACCATCTGTGCTATCTATCTGCCTTCTGATTTACTCAATCTGTACAAGCCACATACAACGTGTACTTGATACTAAAGAAAAGACAGCTAGGCCCAGTCCAATTCAGGGGTGAACCTTGACGTCTGATTTTTGGGGGGCACAACTGTACCCAGTGTTTCCTTTCTACCAACTAATAAGCCCCATCCACCGCTACATGAGATGGTGGTTTCCTTGACGGAAGCCCCAGAAAGCGGTATGATGTGGATGTCAATTGGGAATCAATAAATGTTGCCAATCCAATCTATTGGCCAGAAGGCAGAGTGCCAAAAAAAGTCCCATGCTCTCTGCGGGAGGGGTCAGTGCCCCATGGCTCTGATCACTCTACCTTGCCACCTTAACTACCCGGTATTGTGAGGTGCACCCTTCACTTTATCTTGCTGGCACTTCTGATCTAAAAAGCCTCGGTTTCTACGTCTGCCCCCAGGAGTTGTAAGTTCTAGGCAAAGGCAAAATCAGCCTGCCATGAGAGAATCAAATCTGTTTTTAAAAAGATCTTTGAAGTAGGCTTTTAAGTTGCTGTCTTGACCTAAGAATGGCTTCTCACTCTAGATGTGGCTGCTGCCCATTTGTTCAAGTCCACTGAACTGGAGAGAGGGGGGAACTATGAAGGATAACTTTATTTGGGTCAGAAGCCCCTACAGCTTGCGTTTCTTGGAGTTAGACTCCATGATTAGCACCTAGTTGTCAAGTGTGTGTGTGTGTGTGTGTGTGTGTGTATGTCCGTCCTTGCCGCCATATAAAACAGTTCCAGGAACCTTTGAAGGGAGCAAAGTTAGAGTCCAAACTGACCTCTTCTACAGATCTGTGGTCCTTTTCCTTCTGCTCCAGGCTTGCTTCCTATGCAGCTGCTTTGGCAGCTGGAAACTGGTAAGCGGCAGGCAGGCAGGAATGGGTGCCTGGGAAAAAAAATGAGAAGATCCACTTCTCCTCCCTGTCCCTTTGGTGCGTGCGCTCCCCGGGGGGGGGGGGGGGTGCCCCTTCCCTATGTTTAAACTTTCGAGTTCTCAAAGGGTTTGTTTTTCCCAGTCCTCTTTTGTCCTCTGGAGTCCTTTCGACCCCGGCATAGCATCGCTCCCAAAGTGAATTCCTGTAGCATCCTGCCTCTCTGGTGGGAAAACAAGAGGGAGGGGCCGAACAGGGGGGAGCCCGGAGGGTGAGACGCAGCGGATTTCGTGTGTGTTCCAGCCACTCCTACCTCTTTTTCATCCTTCAGGTTCAGTAAAACACAGAGCAGTCTCCGCACAAACTGCGGGCGCTGTCGATTCTGGGGAGGTGCTGAAACGACCGGGGCGCGCTAGTCGCAGCCTTGATTGGCAGAGCAGCCTAGTGACTGACAGGGGGTCTCCATGGCGCCCGCGTCTCCAATCCGCCCACCCCAGTAGCCGCACGGTCTAGCTGGCTAGCGTGTCCTAGCTGAGCAAGCGCAGCCGAACCCAACCCACAGCTCCTCCAGGCGGGAAGGCTCCCCCCCCGACTCTGTAACCCCCAGCCATACCCCGCTCAGCCCGCGGGCATCTGCTGCGTGTCGCACCCGGGGCGCCCGCGCAGCCTCGATGTTCCAGCTGCCCATTTTGAATTTCAGCCCCCAGCAAGTAGCCGGGGTATGTGAGACCCTGGAGGAAAGCGGCGATGTGGAGCGCCTAGGTCGCTTCCTATGGTCGCTGCCCGTGGCCCCGGCAGCTTGTGAAGCCCTTAACAAGAATGAGTCGGTGCTGCGAGCGAGAGCCATCGTGGCCTTCCACGGTGGCAACTACCGCGAGCTTTACCATATCCTGGAAAATCATAAGTTTACTAAGGAATCGCACGCCAAGCTGCAGGCGCTGTGGCTCGAAGCGCATTACCAGGAGGCAGAGAAGCTGCGTGGACGGCCCCTAGGGCCAGTAGACAAGTACCGAGTAAGGAAGAAGTTCCCGCTGCCGCGGACCATTTGGGATGGCGAACAGAAGACTCACTGCTTCAAGGAGCGCACGCGGCACCTGCTTCGAGAGTGGTACCTTCAGGACCCATATCCCAACCCCAGCAAAAAGCGAGAGCTCGCCCAGGCAACCGGACTGACCCCCACGCAGGTGGGCAACTGGTTCAAAAACCGCAGACAAAGAGACCGTGCAGCTGCAGCCAAAAACAGGTCAGTACCAGGAGGCCTCCAGGCTTGGTACCCACCGGGATGGGGCGGGAGGAGGCATTCTTGGTCCTTACCTGGTGTCCAGGGTCCCAGATTCAGAGGGAGCTGGGAATGCAGTCTGTCTTGGGTTTATGAGCCCACTGTGTTCTAGATTCCTATGCAGGCTCCTGGTTCCCCACCATCCCCCCACCCCGTTCTTGGGGTTTTGGGGGTCACTGCAGCAGCTGGTGTGGGTCACCAAACTAAGGTGTCGCTGTAGTTAGGAAAACGGGGGCGGGGGGAGGGAGAGAAAGATTAAAAGCCCAGGATCAATCAGAAATCCAGAGGCCCAAAGCTAATTTTTACTAGCATGAACCCAGGCTCTCATCAAGTGAAGCCTATTTAGTTAGCTCTATTTTTAAATCCCGGCTGCACCCTTCCCTGATGCTCTGAAAAAGGTTTCAGTTTTCAGAGAGTCTCAGATTCTAAGCGGCAGAAAGAAGTGTTTCCTTATGACAACTATCCTGTCTCATCCCAGCAAGCTAGTCGGCCTACGCTTTTCATTCTCCAGCGTGTGGAGCTTGCAACTCAGGCCCAAAAACTCTTCAAGCATCCTCCAGCCTCAGGCATGACCCACGGGGAGATACAGTATTAGGAAAGGAATCTCATATCCGGAAGCCTTATCTGTCCCGCTTTGCGCTGGAGGATTTCTGACAATCCTCTAGTAAATCTCCCAACAGTGGGTGACAAATGAGAAAGATCTGGGGAGGCTAAGGCGGAATTGATAGTGAGCCGAGAAACAGGGAGACAGACAGAGGGGATTCCGCAAAGGAGCTGTGGTGCATCGGTCCAAACCCGGTCCCTTCACCTTCCCTAGCTTGTCAAGGTCTGAATAGTCTTGACAAGGAGCTGGAAGTGGGCGGGTCGGAGAAAAAGGGGACAATGTGGCGGCTTGATTTCTTGCTGTGACCAGTGTCCCTTCCTCCCCAACCTTCCAGACTCCAGCAGCAGGTTCTGTCGCAGGGCCCCGGGCGGGTGCTGCGCTCGGAGGGTGAGGGAACGCCTGAGGTGTTGGGCGTCGCCTCCAGCCCCGCTGCCAGTCTGTCCAGCAAGGCGGCCACTTCGGCCATCTCCATCACGTCCAGCGACAGCGAGTGCGACATCTGAGCTGTCCACTCATCACACTTAGAATCCAGTGTAAAAATGAGATACACAGAATATAAAAAAGAGGACGGGACCAGCAAATACGGCGCTGGCAGAAGCCCCGTGGCCAGGGACCCGCGGGCCTAAAAGCTCTAGTAGAGAGTTTCCATCGCGACTCTGGGGCATGCGGTGAGGCCTGACCCAACGCCACTTCTCTTCGCTTTGCTTTTCCTGAAGGATCTGGCTGCAAAGACTCATTTGGAACCGAACTGCACGCTGAGAGCCTGCCCTTGAATCTCCTGTGGGTATTTCACGTCGAAAGGACGACGCTGTTATATATATGTATAACTTTTGCTTTGAAGGTTTCTTTTTTAAAAAACAAAACAAAACATATATATGCTGTTTATTTACTTATTTAAAAGACTTCCATGATAGGTTTCTCTGTAGCTTGGGGAACTTGCTGTTCTAAATGAGCAAGCTCACGCGTTCTGTGTGAAGAAGCCAAATAATAAAACAACTTGGTGGATAACCTTTCTTAATTAAGGGAGCTGCTATCTCAGATTTTTAAAATCACTCTTATTTCCTTTGTTGGGCACGCAGCATGGAGTCTTATTCAAATAGTCTCACCGACTTCTCTAAATCCTCTGACATCTCAGTATATTTATATTTTAAGCAACCACAGATAAACCGCTAACCAACCACCACACCGGATTGTATAAAAATGTATGCATGTGTATACATAAACATATGCACATTGCCATATTAAACCCAGAATTTGGAACATGAACATGCCGTCTATGGCAGCGCTCTACATTCGCCACACAGGTGATCATGGTTTGTCCACCTAATCATTTTTATTAAGTGTTAGTGATTTTCAAGAACAATTTGAGAAGACAAATTCTAGACTCAGGTAATGAATCATATTTTACAAAAATGCAAAGACACGAGAACTTTATGATTAAAACGTGTTTCCATTTTGTTTGAGGCCCTCTCCCACTCAGAAACAGTGGGCGCTTATGATCATTCAAGGTAAGCATGAAGCGCAGGTAGAACGTTTACCAAGTGCTGTAGTCTTTATTAAGACCATCTAAAAAGACAGGAGAGGTTGTCACTAACTAGACTAGCATTTTCCTGCTTCAGAAATGGGTTTTAGTCAAGTAAATTATTTTCACCAAGAGAAACACTAAGATAAGAGACAGTATACAGGCTTTATATTGACCAGAAAGCAAGCTACAGAGAAATGACAGGCACTTTCTAAATCAGTGTTCTACATTTAACATGCAAACAGTTCATCAGGAAGTTCGTTGCCTTGGGAATAGCCTTCGTTAAAATATAAAATATTCTTAGCGGATTTCTGAGTTCAAGGCCAGCCTGGTCTACAAAGTGAGTTCCAGGACAGCCAGGGCTATACAGAGAAAAACCAAAAAAAAAAAATTCTTAGCATGTAATTGTTCTTTGTACATACGCATGTACATACACATCCACACGCACACACTCTACCACTTTTGCACTAAGAACGTAAATAATATCCAGATTATCTAAGATTTTACTTTTCCTAGTGAAATGGATTACACATTACAAAATTTGATATTGCTCTTTAAATCTCAGCCAGTTAGAGTTCTTTTAATTCACCTCTCACCTGCTAACATTTCTAAAGGCAAAAAATGTTAAAGTACCAAACAAATGAAAACTGGAGTTATGAAAGGAAATAGGTGGTCAAGCAGCTATTGGAAGCCCAGGATGTGAGAAAGGGCTGATGTATGTACTTATGTATGTATGTATGTATGTATGCATGCATGTACATTTGTATGTATGTATGTTTGAGTGTGTGTTTGTATGTATATATGCACACATACATATTTGTTTGTATGACACTTAAGCAGAGTTGGCTACTGTGGGCTTTAAAATTGTCATCACTAAGTCCAAATGTTCCTTATCTAGAAAATTCTTGCAAATTAAAACTCTCATAGCAAAAGACGGACAGGTTTAGGAAGCTTTTGTGCTCAAACAGGTAATTCCCAAATCCAACAAATACTCTTTAGTGGCCCACGAAAGATTTCCATGGTAAAGCTACATCTTTTGATTCCTAACGTCCCTGGTAATTCTTTGGGTGACAAGGAGCAGTTTAGGGCTCCAAAGGGGAAAACAAAAGGCATCAAGAGTGCAAATGCTAAGAAATTGTTCACTTTTCTGGTCATGTGAGTGACATGTCCTCAATTTTGTGCCTTGGTTGGTAGTGACTCTAACTAGCAGACCTCCGGAGGTTTGGGTCAGCTTGTTCTACAGGGTGAGTTCCAGACCAACCTTGGCTACACAGTGAGGTTTTATTTTGTTTTGTTGTTTTTAAACACAGAGTGTTTCGGAAAGCAACACCATATTGCACCCGAGGTTCTCCCGCCTCACCCTAGGCTAGAATCGGCCTAGCAGGATTGCACTTCAGTGAAAAATTCATGGCTCTCAATCTTATAATCCAGCTCCATCTCCTTTCAGCTATGAATGATCCAGAACCAGAAAATGGAAACGTTTATTGGCAAAACTTATCTCTTATTTTTGTGATCCCAGGTCAACCAGAAAATAAGGAAAGAACTAATTAGTAAAATGATGGACAAGAATTTGAGATTCTAAAAATCCTAACCTACTTGCCAGTTTCAGATGTCTGAAACAGAAGGAAACATCCACCCTCTCCAGAATTAGAGTAAGGCTGCAGGAACTAAGCTTCCTCCGTATAAAACAATGTTTAATGATACTTACAGAAAAGCAAAAGGCCAAACAGTGAAGGCTTTTAAAGGAGATAAACTATTTCCTCAAATTAACAAGGTGCCCAAGAATTACGTTTGAGTAGTTATAATGCTTCAATAGCCTGCAGGTTTATTCATCCGATTTCATGTTGAAATCTTGGGGAACTAACATTGTTTGAAGGATGTTTTTGTATGTTTACCTGAAATCTGGTGACGCGTAATTGCTTTGTGATTAGTTCTTGGAATAACCCCAGGTTGGAAATTAGCCCAGATCTTCAAACAGCAATTAACTCAATCACCTGATTCGGCCCATAAACATGTGTTATAAAGATTTAAAAATTTTATATCAATTTTATCCTGACCCAGACTCCATTAAATTCGAGGCAGTAGAAAGGCTCCAATAAAGGTTCTGAATCGCGGGAAACTGTCCACAGAGCAGGTTTTCTTTCTTCTGATTCTCTTGTCACAATTTCCTCAAAAGCAATTAATCCAGCACAGACGAAAGAAGCCTTTTTAACATTTCAACTGACCTGACCAAAGCCTGGATTTTCCACCTCTGCCTCAACTTAGCTCTTCTTTGGCGTCTCACTATTTTCAACTACCCAAGAAACGCTCTCCAAATGCTCGGCTCCTCTCGCCTCCACTGTAACCACCTATCCTGCCGCCACCCCAGCGATCCACCCCCCCCCCCTCTATGCCGACACCCGTTTGTTATTAAAATCCGGAGGGAAGAGGGGAGGAGAGCCCAGGCTGGGGGTGGGGAAGGGCTTGCTCTTTGTTTACATTAAACAAATGACAGGCAAAGAGCTCCAGCAAAGTCTTCCTTGACCTCGTTCTCTCTCTCTCTCCAATTTTTCACAAAAAGGAAAAAAAAAAATATTGTATCCGAAGAGCGGGTGAATGGGGCGGGCGGAGGGGAGTCGCAGCTTCTCGCTCTATTCAGCCGGGACCCCAGCGCGGCCGATTTCCGCTCCCATTGTGAGGCGGCCGGCGGGGAACTGGGGTCCGCGGGGCGGCCGGCGGGGCTGTCAGGCGGCTCAGCGTAATCAGGGCTAATGACAGCGGCCCAGGGCCCCGCGGGACAAAGCGCCGGGCCGCGGGGCTTTGTCGGCTTGAATGGCTAATGGGTTTGCCCGAGGGCTGCGAGGGGGCGGCGGCGAGGGGAGCCCGGGTCATTGTCCCCGAGCCGGTCCAGGCGCGTCCCCCCGGAGCTCGGCGCGCGGCCGTGAGGCCCCCTGCAGGCCTGCGGTGTCTCGGCCGCCGGAGTGTGGGTCCCCGCGAAAGGGTGGCCCGGTCCTCCCTCCAGGCTCGGCCAGCAGCTCTGTGCGAAGACCCTGCTCCGCGCACCCGCCGATGGAGGCCTGGAGCCGCTCCCGCCACGCTCCTGCGACCTCGGGGACAGAACCTTCCTCCAACCCGGCGAGGGCAGAGGCTCGAAGATCCGCCACAGCGTGCGCAGGCGCGCGTCGTCCTCTGTGTCCGGGACGGCGCTGAGCTCCAGGGACCCGGACCCGAGACCCTCCCGCGAGGCCGGGACGCACCCGAAGCTGCGGGGAGTGTGCTCTGAGCTAGGCCGGCCCAGCCTGGGCCTCTGGCCTCACGAAGCTGGCTCCATAGTTCTGGACTCAGGTAACCCGACAGGGAGAGGAAGCGGGTGCCATCACCCAGAGTGCAGGAGCTTAGGCCCAGCAGACGGCGGGGACACACATTCTTCTTTATGAGACCGCTACTTCCTCAGGCTTGACCCTGCCATTCATTATATCCCCAGACATTTTAGACGGTCTCCACCTTAAGACAACCATCTGGTTTTGTTTTTTGTACCCCACCACCTCCTAAGACGAAGGGTTGTGAGTGAGGTCCCAGAACGGTCACAAGTAGTTGAAAGACCCCTTACCTCAGCACTCAGTCCCTTCGGTTAAGGGGTTTGTCTGCGGGGATGCTACCCCATACCTGGACTGTTAATCTGTCAACCTAACCAGGCTCACACTACCTCCTCCAAATCTTTAGAGTCAGTCTGGGTTTCTCCCTTTGTACTCCCCTTTTAAGCATTCTTTTCTTTATTTGAGTTTTGATTCCTTTCCCCTTTCAGAGGAAGATGTAAGCCTCTAAAGGGTAAGGCTTGAATCTTATTTCTCTTTGTTCTCCCCGCGTCTATCCTGAGCAGTAGCTGCTCAATAAATATTTTAAAAATACTGCGTGAATTATCTTCCTTGAAACCATTTCTGTTCTACACAGCTCTCCATAGGAATGCATTTGAACAAGCAAAGATGAATGATATCCTCCAGATTTGGATGTTGAGCTATACATTTCAGATCTCTGGGATGGTTTTGAGTGGTCCCTCTTTCCATGTACATGCTGAGGGATGTTTTGTTTTGGAATTCTGTGGTTTAGGGTTCATAACAAGAAAATGATAGTCACACACAACACATTTTCTCAAACAGTTAAGACTTGAGTCTCAAAATTTCATTGTACTTTCTAAACCAGAAAAGATATTTTCTGATATTTTTATCTACAATAGGATGAAAGGATCCACTATCTAACAACTGCTGTGGTTTGAATGTCCCTCTGCCTTGAGACTTAAAACCCAGTGCAATTGTATTGATGGGTAAGACCTCTAGGGAGTGCTTTTAAGTGAGTGGGTGCTCCCTGCCTTTGTTAAAGAGCTCCAGAGAGCTCTCTCTGCCTGTGCCCCGGTGATCAGATGCAGGCGCTCAGTGTCTGCTCCCAGCGCTCTGACTTCCAGCCTTTTGCCCTGCTCTCACCATGACAGACTCTAACCCTCTGGATCTATTCCTGCCTGAATTATCAATGGGAAGTTTGGGAAATTTTCTGAATTCAAAGGACAAAACAGCTGTCCTTGGGGTATAGAAAAGAGAGATTCATGAAACTGAAATGTATGCCTATTTTTTTATATTTGTATTCGTTTGTCAGCCAAGGCCTGGAGGCCTGTGTCTCTAGTATACACACCATCCCTTTAACCACCTGGCCGAGAAGGAGAGAGGTAAAGAACAGGAAACAGCTCACTACCTCCACCCCAAGCTCTGACACCACCTATGGGAATGTGGCCTGGGTCAGCTCTTCAGGTGGCTGGCCTATGGCTTCCCCAGTATTTATTATTTGTTATGAATTTCTCCCTGGGACAGATTTCTCTTTGGCCTCTCAGCAAGGCTACCATGAGCTCACCCAGGACTTTTATTCAAATGATGAAAAGAATCACTTCATCAAGACATTTTACTGTCAACTGCTGTGCAGGAGAGAGAGGGAGAGAGAGAGAGAGAGAAAGAGAGAGAGAGAGAGAGAACATTGAGAGAGAGAGAGAAAAAACATTGAGAGAGAGAGAACGTTGAAAGGAGCTCTCCTCCCATAGGGAGATATACCAATAAGATACCACTTTACAGTGCAAGACAGGCAGCCCTCTCAATACATGGAATCAGCTTGGCCTTGATCTCGGATGTCCCAGCCTCCAGCACCATGAAAAATAAAGTTCTAGTATGGATTGATTCCCTGGGCTATTTCTAATTCTTTTATAGCAGGAGGTCACCCCCTCTCTCTCCTCTCTCTTTCTTCTCCCTTCCCCTCTTCTCTACCTGTCTCTTTTATCTTCCTACTCCAGTCTTGACCCAGAAATTGAAAAGTAATATATACACACAAGCAGAAACACAGGCTAAGCATCCATTTTCAAGATAGAGATTGATATTCCACTCTGATGTTTAAACCAATTTAAGATGGAATACAAACAGGTTTCATGGAAATCTTACTTAGATCATGAAATCCTCATGAAAATCTACCTGATAAAAAGCTCAGCTCAACTTTAAATTTTAATGAACAGAAGCCAGTGAACTGTATAATTTTAAATTCTGATAAAAAATATATAAGGCTGTCTATCTCCTGGGAAGTGATTTCAGCCTGAATCTGTCCATTTATAGCCTAAAAGTACTGATTTAACATGTTTTTTTTTTCAGTGAAAAGATTAGACTTGGGTTTTCTTTTTTCTTTTTTTTCTTGTTTTAGATTTATTTATTTGATGCATATGAGTGTTTTGTCTGCATGCATGTATGTGCACCATCTGTGTGTCTGGTGCCCACAGAGGTTAGAGAAAGGCATTAGATCCACTGGAACTGGAGTTAAGGGTGTTTTTGGACACCTTGTGGGTGCTGGGGACTGAATCCCGGTCTTCTGCAAGAGCAAGGAGTGCTCTTAACTGCTAAGCCATTTCTCCAGCCCCTAGACTTGAATTTTGTAACAATGAAATCAGACATCCAATGGTCAGGTGACACACATTAATTTGGTCCATGGGTAGGGATAATTTGGTTTATTTTTCATGTCAAATCTTTTCAGGAATTTAGAATACTTACTAATAATTCTCTAAATTAAGGACCATTTAAAGCATATTTTATTATAATGGGTATACCCTTGGCTTTCTAGATCTGTGATAATTTGTATTTTTCAGTTAAATAGACAGTGAGTACACTAGAAAATTTCTTTCTAAGATTATCTTTGCAACTAACTGTGGCTATATGAGATGTAAACTAGAAAATGCATCAACAAAAGAAGAAAACTATATTTAAGCAGTCTGCAGCTATGGCTTTGGAGCTGACAAGGCAGATTCGACAAGTCTGATCTGAAATTCCCAATCATTATGAAGCTGCATAAGTTAGTGGACTCTCCAAGATTTTGGGCTAATGATGCCCAGGAATCCTGTGAGTAGTGCATGAAAACACCTCTCATAGCCCTTCATATAACAGATGTTGAGAGAATGAGTCTCTGCCTCATTTTTCCTGGTTAAATGCTAAAGAAAAGAAATGCTATATATAATTTCCCTTATAAATTTTAAATTTTTCTTCTGTGTGTATGCATGTGCGTGCGTGCGTGCATGTGTGTGTGTGTGTGTGTGTGTGTGTGTGTGTGTGTGTGTGATGTATGTGTCAGTATGGAGCACATATACCATGGTACACGTATCAGTGAACAACTTTGTAAAGTCAGTTCTCTCTATCTTCACATGGGTTTGAGGCATGGAATTCAGGTCACATGACAAACGCCTCTAACTGCTGAGCCATTTTTTAAAAGTTCCCATTTAAAAAAAATGGAATTGGTGGTCAACAAGATGGCTTAGTGGGCTAAAGCAGTTGTTGCCCCATCTGAAGATCTGGGTTCCACACCCAGGACCCAGGATCCAGAAGTTACACAGTAGGACAGAACTAACCCCTCTCAACTGTTCTCTGAGCCCCCATACACACACACTAAAGTAGATAAATAAAAATATAATATTTTTTAAAAATGTTACAGAGTCTAATGTCTGGAATTTTATTTACTTTATTTTATATGACTTAACTGTTACTGTCTTCAGACACACCAGAAGAGGGCATCAGACCCCATTACAGATGGTTGTGAGCCACCATGTGGTTGCTGGGAATTGAACTCAGAACCTCTGGAAGAGTAGTCAGTGCTCCTAACTGCTGAGCCATCTTTCTAGCCCCCATAATACTTTTTAAAATGGGGTTTACTTTTGTTTTGACAAAGCCTTGCTGTATAATTCAGGCTGACTTAGAAATTGGGATGTCCTGCCTGGATCTCCCTAGTTCTTGGATTACTGACCATATAATGTGACACCGCCACAACTAGCTTTAAAAGTTGTTTTTAGTAGTCATCATCATCTGCATCACTAAAATGTTGCTGACTTTTGTGCATACTGTTACTATGGTGGAGACTGAGCACAGAGTTCAAGTTTAGCACCTGCTCTGCTGTTGAGCCACAGCCCAGGCAAGCCGACACTGCCCTCAGCATCCACACCGCTCCTGTTTACCACCGCAGGAAGAAGAGTCCAATAGCTTAGCCTCTCAGTGGTGACAATGGATTGCTCCTCTATCATCTTTCTTTCTTTTTTTTTTTTTCCTTTTTTTTTTCGAGACAGGGTTTCTCTGTGTAGCCCTGGCTGTCCTGGAACTCACTCTGTAGACCAGGCTGGCCTCGAACTCAGAAATCTGCCTGCCTCTGCCTCCCAAGTGCTGGGATTAAAGGCATGCGCCACCACGCCCGGCTCATCTTTCTTTCTGCCTTGAGCCACTTACCTTTGACATGGAACTCTTCAAGAGGTCCTGGTCAATGCCACATAACCAAACTTGATAGGTAAAAATATGCAGTGTTCAAGGTGTGGCTCCGTGGTAGAGGGCTTGACTAGCATGTCCAAAGCCCTGAGTTCAATCCCCAGCAATACACAACACAAACACACACACACACACACAGAGACAGACACACACAGAGAGAGGAGGGAGGGAGGGAGGAAGGGAGGGAGGGAGGGAGGGAGAGAGAGAGAGCATTCTAAATTATGAGTACAGAGTTGAATAAGAAACCACAATTTAAAAGGAAATGTGCAGGAAGAGCCCGCTCTTCAGAATAACCACAAACTGAATACAACGCAAATGCTCATTAGCTGATGAACTAGCAAAATAAAATGTAGTGAAGCCATCCCATGCAATAGTATGCATACATAAAAGAATGAAACGGGACTTAGGGAGATGGCTCAGTGCTTAAGAGCTCTTGCTGCTTCTACAGAGGGCCAGGGTTGAGCTCAGGGCTCTCAACATCTATACCTGCTGCGCCAGGAGATCTGACACTCTTCGATCTTCCACAGGCTCCTTCAGTCAAGGACACATACACATAAATAAAAATAAAAGTTAAAAATGAAACTGTGATGTATGCTACTACATGCATAAGCCCTGAAAATGTGATAGACATAATAGGCTACATATTGTATATTACATTTGCATGAAGAAAAAAAAAAAAGACACACACACACAAAAAAAAAAAAAAGAAAGAAAAGAAAAGAAAGAATTTCAAGGTTTTTGGTCTAGCAAATAAAGTACAGAATCCAGACAAATGACAAAGTCATTTTACAACTGCCTTCCACACCTCTGGGGTAATTTTGTCCTGCCTTTTCTTTCTGCTCCCAGATAATTTCTTTATTTGGTAACAAGTTCACAGTAAACTTCAAACAGAGGGGTAATTTGGTTTTCAAGGTGAATTGACTTAGATGGTTTTTTACTGGCAGTTTAGAAATATCTTGTCATCATCTTAGCTTACTATTGCTAAGTGCATATATTATTTTTTAGATTGACATAACATTTTTTTGAAAACCTCAATGACATTTCTTTCATATTTGAGCAGTAGGATTTCATCTCATCTCCCCGCACTATGACCCATCTGAAACCATCTTTGCTGGGACACTACTCACTATAAGTTTGTGGTCAGAGACCTTATGTGTTCCTCCCATCCCAGCTTACATCAGTACGTCAGGCATTGGGGATATTCTGCACTGCAGCAGCTATAGCAGCTTTACTCAGAAGCCACAGTGAGCCATAAAAAAAAGTATGCCATGAAACCAAATTATCTCCTCCTTCCCTCCAGGGTCCACAGTTGTTCCAGTATCACCCTGCAAAAGAGGAAATGGAGGGAGACTGGAATGGGACAATTGTCAACGGTAGCAAATCACATTCTTTTTTTACAAATTTTCAAAAACTGCATGATCCTGTGAACACATTACCAGGAATTGCTTACAGGGCCTTGGAAAAGGCTGGTGCAGGAGAAGGATCTTAAAACCTAAGCATTTACTTCAAGGTTATTTTGCCTCCGAATAAAACAGTGAGGGATAGGAACAGGCTCTGACTCCAGGCCCATTTTCCTTTTTCTATTACCGGAGACAATATATTTTCCAAGAAAGTTTTAACAGGGTTCTTCTAAAAAACCTGTTTTTAAAAATGATTCAGAGACTAGCCAGCCTGGTCTACAGAGAGAGTTCCAGGACAGTGAGGGCTGCACAGAGAAACCCAGTCTCAGAAAAATAAAATTTAAAAAAAAATTTTAAAGGAAGGAAGGAAGGAGAAAAGGAGGGAGGGAGGGAGGGAGGGAGGGAGAGAGGGAGGGAGGGAGGGAGGGAGGAAGGGAAAGATTCAGAAGCCAGGGTGCTTTATAATCTCACCACTGGAGAGGCAAAGGCAGGGAGTATTGGAGTTCAAGGCCACCCCTGATGGCACACTGAGACTCTCTCACAGAAACCACAACAGAAAGACTGGCTGGTGGACAAAGGGGGAGTTCATGGAAAGCTGGACCTGTGATGGACATGTTCTCCACAGTGCCCTGTTGTATATCCTACCTCAAACTCTCAAAAGCCTGTGTTCTTCATCTTCCCTTTAACACAGACTATTAGCAGTTGTCAGAAAACAAAAAACAAAAACACCCCAGAAAATCCAATTCACACTAGCATACAAATAACTGCTGAAAGCTTAATGAATTACCTACAGATGGGGCACTGGGCTAGTCCTTACTAACTGCAGAGGAGATAATCCTTTAATTCAATACCCCCAATCACTAATAATAGCAATTCAGACATCACTAGAAGGCTAGAAGAAAATTATTTTTGTTGGAAGAAAGCCAGGCATCCTTCAATCCTTTGCAATAAAGTAAATAGATAAAGGACTGACTTTTTTTTTTTAATTTAAAGGAGGAGGTAGCACACACCTGTAGCACCTAGGAGGTGGAGGTAAGCAGGTCAGAAGTTCAAGGTCAGCTTCAGCAAGTTTGGGACTGCATATCTTGTCTCAAAATAAACATGAACAAATGCATAAATAATGACGCTAACCATTGCTAGCCTCCTGTCACTCTTTTTTTTTTTTTTTTTTTTTTGGTTTTTCAAGACAGGGTTTCCCTGGCTGTTCTGGAACTCACTTTGTAGACCAGGCTGGCCTCGAACTCAGAAATCTGCCTGCCTCTGCCTCCCGAGTGCTGGGATTAAAGGCGTGCGCCACCACGCCCAGCAACTTCAACACATTTCTAGAAGGGCTACCGAATGCAGAATCCCAGCCTCCCACTCCTTATGGAATATAAACTAGGACCGCCCTTTCCAGAAAATTTTGAACTGATAACAGAGGTTCTGGTTTATGTACCTTGGATTGAAAGCATAAACATGTGGCTGTAACTTTAATTTTTTAATATCTATTTTTAATGATGGTTCTTAAACGCTTTAACCTTTCTAAAGCCACCACCCACTAGAGGTAGTGGAAAAGATAGGATACGGGGAAGTGGACCTGTTTAGAAGGGTCCTTTGGAGCAACTCCTGTCTGTGTTGTCTGGAAATTGGCAATTCAGTTCATAGGTTAGCAGCCAAGGCCCGGTCCACTTGCAAACACTTCCCAGGTAGATCCGCAGTCCAGTTCAGTAGAGTCGGGGAAAGCAAACACTAATCAACAGCTAGGACATTACCTAGCAGAGAGGGCAGGCCTCTTCCTCCGCACAACTCAGCAGGAGGGACCGGGGTCAACAGGAACACCAGGAGAAGTTCTCTGCTGTGCCTCTCGCAGCAAAGTGAAGATCAGTGAAGATTGGAGACCAACAAGCATTGTACAGCTGGCTCTATAACGTGTCCTCCACATGTCTTGCCGCAGCTGACAACACTCTGCCAATCAGCCCCAGTCTGAGGAAGGGGGAAAGAAGCCACAGCACACCTCCAGAAGTGTTTTGGTGCGTTTCTGTCTATGGAGTCCCAACAAAGGCAGTTCAACTGCAATGTAAAGCAGACCAATACATGCCTGTCATTAGCAAAGAGTCCTTCATCACGTGTCCTTTCTCCTGTGTCTGCTTCAGCCAAACATCAATAGCTCTTTGCAGAGTAAATGAACTAAATAATCATAATCAAGAATAGCCAGAATCATTACTCTTCATTTCGAGAAATTTTATACTGAATGAACTCAAGTTTGAAACAAAACTTTAAAAATTAACAAATCTTATCAAAAAAAAGTAATGTATGGCTATTGGTTGCCAGGGAAACAAGTTAAAAAATGTCAGGTTTTTTTATTTTTTTTTTATTTCAGGAACTAAGACCTGCTTATTCATATCTAAACAAAAGAATAAATGCTGAAAGGTTAAGCAAGAAACAGTGGTTCCAGGCTGAGGGGAACGACTGAGCAGTGACAAACTGGAATTAGAGAGAGTTTCAATATATCATTTATATATTTGAAAACTGTTTAACCTTATGAATCAATGCTTCTTCAACACTTAAGTCGTGGCTTGAGTAGGTGATTCAGGGGTGATGCTCGGTTCTCTCATTACCTTCTCCGCTTGCTTGAAGCCCTGTTCTAACCGGCTATCACTGTGAGCTGTTAGGAGGTCCAAGCTCTATTGCCCAGAAAAGAGGAGAGTTACAGAAGATTGGAGAGAATTTGGGAAGTTTTAGACTTTGCTCACTCCAGACATAGGCAGTTGATGGCAGGCACCCAGAACTTCCCTGGTGTACACGGGCCACAAACAAGTGGGCACTGGCACACATACAGACTGGAACACAGACCTCATAGAGGTAAGTCCACAGACCTACAGCAAGACATTCACAGGCAGGCTGAAAGCCTCTGACCTCAAGGCCATATTTATACAGAGTCACAAAAGACCCCATGCTGCCAAAAGTAGTTATGTAACAGATTACATCCTTTAATTTTTGGAGTCTCTCAAACATCTGGCAACAGCCTTTTGTAATGACTCAGACTTCTGGATACTCAGTATCAGTATAACTAACTCATACAGGATGTTCATATCGGCACCACGTTGTCTAAATATACACTGACCCCTATTGCCCTCTCTTGACCTTGACTGTCTACTTGGTCAGTCGCTGGCTACCGTGGCTGCCTCAGATCTTGCAGATATCTCAAGTCCTGTCAACTCTATTAAGCTTCCTTCGACAGCCGTGGAGAAGGAGTTGCAATTGTTCTTAATCCATTACTTGTCCAAGGGATGGTTTGAGTCTCTTTAGTCTCTCAAGTGAGTGATGGGGGCCTCTTCCTGGAAACCATCCTTCCTAACAATGTAGTCTATTACAGTTAGCTGAATTAGAAGCAAGACTATGTAAAATGCAATGGTGCCTAACAGATCTCTTCAAGGGCACTGAGCAGGGAACAGCCAGCTTGCTATCACTGGCCCTCAGTCTATATTTCATACCCAGACTTCCTGGTTACCTCAGACCCAACTATAGACTCTCCTCCTCCTCAGGGCTCCAGACTCTGCTATTTTAATTCTTAATCTTCCTTTTAACCGGAAGCCCCTACACTTACTGCAACAGGAGAGTGAGCAGCTTGCAGCACGCACCACTAGTCTTCCCTCACTCTTAGAGAGACCGAGCTCCTCATCAATCCGCAGAGATGAAGGGAAAAACCAAACCCATCCTCTGACAGGCAGTGAAAGTCTAAGTCAGGCAGCAGGCACTAGCTCATCATTTGTATGTCCTTCCAAAACCAAAGTGAGAAAAACTCTAAACAGTAGAGGGGGTCACACCCCAAATGTCTGCCCACCAGGGCGGAGAGAACACAGGCCTTCAGAGCAAAACCCATAAAAGAAATCCAAAAGACTCCAGGGTACTTGTGCATCCAGGTAAGAGGGGCAGAGTTTTTACCAAATAAACATGTGCTTACGCATTTATTGAATCAAACTGCAGAAACAAGGGAAAGTAATTTTGAATTAATTCACTTTAATGTAAAACATTAAATTGACTTCCCCTCACTCTCTTCCATCCCCACTTTAAAAAAGATGGAAGAGAACGGAAAGAACATCCTGCCTTAGGCACCAAAGTGCTTTAGTCACTGTGAGTCACCACGGGAATGCTGGGTTTTAATTTCTATCTCCTTGTTAGTGTGGCATTATCAATATCCTTCAAAGTGTGTTTCCTCCCAATGTCCTATCTCAACCAGGACAGATGCTGTCTCTGGGCTTATTCTCAAATTCTCTGACCTCTAGGGGCCTTCAGCAGAGGTAAGACTGGTCTAAAAGAAAGGTGGATTTAGTAGCTTCCCCAAGAAAATAAAGGATCCACCACTACTTTATATCTCAAGTCAAGTATGGTAGTAAAGACCCTTTGCTGACGCTCTCATTCTGTAGAGTGAGAGGCTTCTGAGTGAAGCCTGAGGGGTCCTCTCCACTACAAAGCAAGCCCCAAAGACTTGAAAGGAAGATTAGCTCTACAGTTGGTCCAGTCTGATGAGAAAAGGGAGCTACAAAGATGGGCCGGGCATGGTGGCGAACGCTTTGATCCCAGCACTCGGGAGGCAGAGGCAGGCAGATTTCTGAGTTTGAGGCCAGCCTGGTCTACAGAGTGAGTTCCAGGACAGCCAGGGCTACACAGAGAAACCCTGTCTCGAAAAACCAAAAAACAAAACAAAACAAAACAAAAAAGATGGACCTAGACAAGAAATGGTTAGCCACTGAAGTTTAAAGTCCTCCTTCTTGTCAGACAATTTCCTCACTCTGTAAATTTTAGTATAGAAAAAAATCTGAATTTTGAAGACAAAGCTGTTACATTTCTGATTTTATTATACTATGGGTAAGTAATTAATTCGATTTCTCTCTTTGATTCCCAGTCTTTTGTTTTGTTTTGTTTTGTTTTGTTTTTTGTTTTGTTTTGTTTTTTGAGACAGGGTTTCTCTGTATAGTCCTGGCTGTCCTGGAACTCACTCTGTAGACCAGGCTGGCCTCAAACTTAGAAATCCACCTGCCTCTGCCTCCCAAGTGCTGGGATTAAAGGAGTGCACAACCACGCCCAGCCCCAGTTTTATTTTTGATCCAAAACCTGTTAGTAAAATAATCTAGCAAAGCCAAGTTGTGGTGGAGCATGTCTTTAATGCCAGCACTCAAAGGGCAGGGGCAGGTGGAGCTCTGTGAGTTTGAGGCCAGCCTGATCTACAAAGTGAGTTCCAGGACAGCCAGGGTTACACAAAGGAACCCTGTCTTGAAAGAATAAAACAAAACAAAAAAAACCTAGCAGGACCTGTGGGCAATTGTACAAACTTTTGTTGAAAATCCACATATATAGGCAAGAGTGCCATCCAGAATAGTCTCTGGAGCTTACTAGAAGGCCCGAGTCTCAGGAGCGCATTTCAGGCCTACCCAGCTGGAACTATCAAGTTCCAGGAACCAAACTTTCATTAGCAGGCTTGCAGAGCAAGCACCTTCATTTGCTGAGCCATGCCACCAGCCCCTCCACAGACTGCCTAAGCTACGAGCCTTGGGGTTCTGGAGTATTCCAAGCCAGCCCTCCAGATCTCTACCTCTGCTACCCAATTGTCTGTCTGTTTATTCTACCGACCCTCAGCCTCCCCACCCTAGGTCCTAGCCGATACGTGCATGTGTTTCTTCCCTGATTGCTAATGTTTCAGAACATTTTCAAGTCTTCTATCTGAACAGTTACTCAATGGAGAGGACAATGGGTGGCCCTATTTGTGAGTGGATTCTGAGGCCACTTAATGGAAGCTCCATGCATTCATTCTAGGAGACGAGCCACAGTGCTCTCTAATAATGACATGGGATCTAAATGGTTACGATGCTTTCAAAAACACTGAGTGTACCACGGCCATTTAAAAAGATTGCTTCAGGTCAGACCATTTGGCAAAACTAAAACAGACGGGCAGAGACATTTACAGGACAAACATGAACCGTCACGTTTATCCCTTGAAATCTAGAGGCAGTGTGTGTGTGTGTGTGTGTGTGTGTGTGTTATCTAGTAAAATAGAACATAATCTAAAGTCATTTTTGCTCTCGTCTTGAAAGAATGGGGCCATTATAGCATGCTAACAGTCTTTTGATTGGCTTGGGAAGAATCCCTTTTTGGGCTGGGGAGAAGGTTCAGTGGGGCAAAGAAAGCAATGCTACACTCAGCCTGATAACCTGAGATCAGTCCCTAGGACCCACAAGGTGGAAGTCGGGGCACTCCTGTGAGTTCAAGCTCCTGCCCCTGTCCCCAAGGGGTGAATGAGTGTAACTTTAAAATCATAACTAGTGTTGAGGATTTAGCTCAGTGGTAGAGCGCTTGCCTAGCAAACGCAAGACCCTGGGTTCGGTCCTTAGCTCTGGAAAAAAAAAAGGGAAAAAAAAGATAAAATAACGCGACTTCTTTCTAACACTAAGTTTAGACCATTAGAGGGAAAACCCCTTCCCACTACAGAAATATCTCTATCCCCTACAGTAAGGTCAGGAAAGTCACTATTCAGAGCTGATAGTCAGCATCCCTGTCTCTCTTGACCTGGACCCCTCTTGGTTAATATTTCATACCTGTGGGCAATTGTACAAACTTTTGTTGAAAATTCACATATATAGGCAAGAGTGCCATCCAGAATAGTCTCTGGAGCTTACTAGAAGGCCCGAGTCTCAGGAGTGCATTTCAGGCCTACCCAGCTGGAACTATCAAGTTCCGGGAACCAAACCTGTGCCTTATAGAACTGGCTTTTTTTCTGCATAGGAGGGAGGAAGTCCTCCTAGCCTGCATGCCACTGTTTTCTGGATATAAATCAACTTGATAATAATGAAATCATAAACACACATCAGAAATTCACAAGAAAAGATAATAGCAAATCTATAAACCTGTTCTCTGATATACCAACTACAGTCATTAAAACTACAGCTCAAGGCAGCACTGGGGATGTATCATGAGGATAGAATATTTGGCAAGTGAAACATATTTGCCAATTATCATTACCTGTTTCTTATAACATTTTTTCATGTAGCTGATAGAAACATTTAATTTCCTGCATGGTTTGCAGCTTATCTCCACCGCACTGAGCTGTCAGATGCGGTTCAGTGGTTAGGGCAGTCTGCAGTCAGATGACCACATATTTTTTGTGCCACCACAGCCAACTGTTAACTTAGATAACACTGCTCTGTGATCTCTAGCCATCTGCTCCTCTTGAATGGACATGAATAAGCATGAATGTTCCAGTCAGGGGTTTGATATAAAATACGTCCAAAGGCCAATATACTGAAGACTTGATCCCCAGGTGGTATTGATCACAGAGCTTCTGATCTCATCAACGAATTTAGCCATCAACTGATGAATTATTGAGTGAGAATTTTTATTATTTTATATATATGCATGCTTTGTCTGCGTGTCTGTATGTGCACTACATGCATACCACACCTGAAGAGGTCAGAAGAGGGCATTGGATTCACCGGAACTGGAGTTGTGGATGGTCATGAGCCACTGAGTGGACACTGGGAACTGAACCCTGGTCCTCTGTGGGAGCAATTGCTCCTAACCACTGAGCCATCTCTCTAGCCCTAATTCATACTATTAAGTTTGGACTGATTTGGAAATGCACAGACCGGTTTTGAGGATGTTGTTTTAAGGAACTATGTTAGCTTTCAATTGCTGTGAAAAAATACATAAGTAACTTAAAGAAGGAAAGATTTCTTCTGGCTCATGGTTTGGGGGGTTTCAGTCCTAAGACCATTGGTTTGGACCTGAAGTGAGGAAGAATGTCCTCATGGTGGGCACATATAACAGAAGAAGATGCTTGCAACGGCAGCCAGGAAGGAAGGAGAGGGAGGAAAAGGGGGGATGTGGAAGAAGATAGGAACGAGTTGGGAAAGAGAAAGAGAAAGAGAGAGAGAAAGCAAGAGAGACAGAGAGAGACGGAGACAGAGAGAGAAAAAAAGAGAGAATGAGCCGTGCCATTTGTCCAAGCCTCTTTCTTTTGGATCCATTGATCTGATCGTCATCTGTAATTCCGGTTCCCAGGGAATCCACAGTCCTCTTCTGGCCTCTGCGGTCACCAGGCAGGCATGTGGTGCACATATATGCATGCAGAAAAAAACACACATAAAAAAATATTAAAAACTAGAACAATTGCATAGTTCTGGATTGAATACATGCAGTTTATATGACAGTTTGGAAGACTGAGTTTAATGAGTGCTGTTGGAGAAAAAGCTGTTTTTTTTAATCTGTTGGAAAGCTGCTTTGTCGGTGTTGGGGCAGTGGTGGTGCACACCTTTAATCCCAGCACTCTGGAGGCAGGAGCAGGCAGTTCCTGTAGGTGCTAAGAACCAACCCTGGTCTTCTGCATGAGCCAGCTAGTGCTCGTAACCACGGAGCAATCTCTCCAGACCCTACATTTTATTATTAATATTTTTACGTTGATTTAATTTTGTGCGTATGACTGTGGGTGCGAGTGCACGTGCGTGCACACACACACATGCCACAGTACATGTGCGGAAGTCAGAGGAGAACTTTGTAGTGTCAGCTCTCTCTTTTTGCAATGTGGGTCCTGGTGATCCGTCTCAGGTTGTCAGGCTCGATAGCAAGAGAGGCTCCATACCAACTCTAAATTAAAACATTTTAAAGCCATCCTTGATGAGAGAATAAGGAAAATCAGAGACACTTCTCACAATTAAATACGCTTGACACAAAGGTTGATATAAACGTCCCTCAAATGTTATAAAACACAATAAATGTCTTCTTGCTTAGAACTTTGACTATCAAAGAAATGGTGATTTTATTTGTTTGTTTGCTTGCTTGCTTTGTTTTGGCTGCTATGTGGTATTTTCAAAACTATTTCCGTTCTTTATCAAATATATACAATTTCATGACTCTGTTGAATACCAAATTCTATGTCTTATCTGTTCATTACATATTAATGACAGAAAAATGAGCAGTTTATTAATGCTTGTTTGAAGATCTGTTAGAAGTTGGAAGCAAAGATGAACTTTAGCTGAACCTCTGAATCATGGGCAGATTTGAAATTAGGTGTGATCAGGAATCCTAATTTCAAGATGTTGCCAATAAGTTGGGTTGTTTTGTTTTGTTTTGTTTTGTCTTCCCCCTATTTGTCCTAAAGTCTTTCTTAGAAAAAAATTCAGGTGAGTGAATTGTCCATATGTGATTGTTAATGTTGACGTCACAGGATCTAGAATAACTGTAATGGTTTGAATATGGTTGGCCCAGTGAGTCGCACTATTAGGAGGTGTGGCCTTGTTGGAGTAGGTGTGGCCTTGTTGAAGGAAGTGTGTCATTTTGGGGGTGGGCTTTGAGACCCTCCTTCTAGCTGCCTGAAAGCCAGACTTCTATTTTCCTTCAGAACAAGATGTAGAACTCTCGGCTCCTCTACCAGCATGTCTAACTGCATGCTACCTTGTTTCCTGCCTTGATGATAACAGACTGAATCTCTGAACTTGTAAGCCAGCCCCAATTAAATGTTGTCCTTATAAGAGTTGCCTTGGCCATGGGGTCTTTTCACAGCAATGGAAACCCTAAGACAATAACCTAGAAAACCAGTCTCTGGGGACACCTGTGAGTGATTTTCTAGACTTGGTTAGTTAGTTCAGGTGGGAAGGACTACCCTAAACATGGAATCACCACTCCAGGGCCTGGGGTCTTATAAACAGAAGACAGAGGGCTGAGCGCCAGCATTCATCTATCTCTGGCATTTGAAGTGGAAACTTAAGGGTTCTTTGGAAAGCTGATTGGATGGTGCTTTGCTGGGGCAAACACGTGAAGGAACGTTTAGCTGAGGCAGACATAGGAGAAAGGATGTTCTGCTAAAGCAAGCACATGATGAAGGATTCTTTGCTAATGACACACATGTATTGGTCCGCCTTACATTGCATAGTTGAGCTACATGTCGGGACTCCATAGAAAAGAATGCACCAAAAACTTCTGGTGGCGTGCTGCAGTTTCTTGCCCCTTCTGAGGACTCGGACTGATTGGCGGAGTGATGTCAGCTGAGACAGATACATGCTGAGGCAGGACTCATGGAGGACATGTGATGTTTGGAGGGTACAAATAGGACTCGATGGACAGCGATGGAACCCGAGCTAGGCTTCCTCACAGAGCTAGCTGTGCTATCCTTGTGGGTCTTGCTGACCTCCACTTTGCTGAGAGAGGCACAGTTGAGAATGCCTGGTATTCCTGGAGGTCCCTCTTGCTGACTTGAGCTGAGGCTGAGGCCTGGCTGTCTCTGCTAGGTCATGTCACCGCTGTTGCTAACCTAACTCTACCCATCTGAACTGCTGGTATATCCATAAAGTGTTTATGAATGGATTCAACTGCTGAACAGTGATCTGCTGATTTCCAGACAACACAGACGGGAGTTGCTCCAAAGAACCTTTCTAAACAGGTCCACTTCCTTCACATTCTTTCTTTCCCACTACCTCTGGTGGTTGGTGGGTTACAAGGGAGGTTAAAGCACTTAAGAACCATCATTAAAAATAAGATTTGAAAAAGAAATTAAAATTACAGGTGATCATGTCTCTCTGCTTTCCCCCCGTGGATGCCCTGTGACCAGATGCCTCACGCTCCCACCACTGTGACTGTCCTATCACAAAAGACTGTCAGAGGAAGAAAACCCTCTTCCTTCCCAGGAGAACTATGCCCCCCATGAAGTGGTTATCATGACAGCAACTGTGTAAATACAATTAAAGATGGGGAAGCCAGCCAGTTTGTATGGATCTATGGGCCACTTCCATACAACCATTTCTCCTCCAGCCCTGCAGCATGCAAAAAAAAAAAAAAAAAAGTCAAATCTTTTAACTTTTTCTTAGTTTTTGTTTTGATTCTGACATTTTCATCATTAGTTAAAATTGTCAGCAGTAGCCAGGGCAGACACAGCAGGTCAAAGCTCTTGCTCCACCCACAAGCCAGAAGCCAGGGATTCAGTCTCTGGAACCCACAAGAAAGTTGGGAGAGAACAGAACCCACAAAACTGTCCTTTGATTTGCACGTGTACATGCGAGCACATGCACACGCACACACACACTCACACACATTATGATAATAATAAAACTTTTAAGCATCAGCAATATATTTATTGTGCTATATACATTGTTAAAGACTGTTAGAAAAGTTGTAACACCTTTTATGTATTTCTTGAAGCTTTGACTCCATGAGAGTGCAAGACCACAGCACTGACCCTGAAAGCCCTGTGTGTGCCTACAAAACGGTTTCAACTTCCTTGAGAAAAGAAGACATGTCCTTTGGTATACTTGAATTGTGAGGGATGAGACTTCCAGAGTTCAGGACTGGAGAGATAGATGGCTCCAAAGTTAAGAGCACTGGCTGCTTTTCCAGAGGATCTACTTTCAGTTCCCAGTGCCCACTTAACAGCTCACAAACATCCGTAACTCCAGTTCCAGGGGATCCAGGGCCCTCTTCTGTCCTCTCCTGGAACTTTTCTGTGCATACTCAGTTGACTGAATTCATGTGGGTCTACTCCTGCCTTGCGTTTTCTCCACCCCTGCACGCTTTTGTCAGTGTCAGGATGAACACAGAGGTCCCTTCTTTACAGAGCAAGTGTCTCGATCCACTGGACCACCTCCCAGGCCCCCTTTCTGGTTTTAATTGTATGATTATGATTCCATTTTCTGCCTTGTCTTAGCATGTCAATCATACCTCTTTTCAGGAGTATTTTGGTAGTTGATCCACAGTTAAAGTCTGTATTAACAACGAATCCAGCTCACTGTCAGGTGACAGTATAATTGCTATGCCTACCTTGAACAAATTGCTCCCTGTTAGATAAATTAATAATGAAAAAGTAAGAGCTTTTGTTTCGTGTTATTTTTTTTCCTCTCCATCCTTTTTTCTTCACACAGGCCTGAATCTCTGACCTGCGCCATTTCTTACCCTCTGCAAAACACTTAGCAAGGATGTTCTGTGCTGGTAACAGTCATTTCCTACCTTTGCATCCGAGAAAATCTTTTCTCCTTTACTCTCAGAGGATAGCTTTGCTGAGCATTGCATTCTAAATTGATGAGGTGTTTTTCCAACCTTTTAAACATGACTCTCATCTTCCCGGTGTCGTCTCTGTGTAGAAGCATGACGCATGGCCTGTCCTGTAGTAAGATGCATCTCTCCAGCTTCTCGCTGGCTCCTCTCTTTGCCTTTTTGTTTTCTTCGGTGCCATCATCGTCTCCTTGGTATTTGTCTTAGTCAGGGTTTCTATTGTTGCCATGAAACACCATGACCAAAAAGCACATTGGGAAAGAAAGGGTTTACATGGCTTACACTCCTGTCATTGCTGGAACCTGGAGGCAGGAGCTGATGCAGAGGCCATGGACTTACTGACTTGCTTCACATGACTTGCTCATCCTGCTTTCTTATAGACCCCAGAACCATCAGCCCAGAGATGGCACCACTCACCTTGAGCTGGGCCCTCTCCCAGTGATAACTGAGAAAATGCCTTACAGCTGGATCTCATAGAGGCATTTTCCTCCCTGATGACTCTAACTGGTGTCAAGTCGACACACAAAATCAACCAGTAGAGTATATCCAAATGTCCTATATTTGTGATTTGGTATCTGACATCAACTTTGGAAACTCTCAGCCAATTGATGCTGCAGATATCTCTTTTGTTCCTTTCTCTTCTCTGGTCCTCCCACACCCATATATTACATGTTTTGTAATTTCTTCTCAGTTTTTGGTATTTTGTTCTATCTTTCACATTTTTTTCTGGTCTGCACATAAGTTTTGGAAGTCTGTTGATATTGACATTTATTCAAGCTCACGTATTGGTTTTCTTCTAAATACGGATGTCTCTGTACTTAAATGTATGGATGATAGATCTTGCTGAGTATATGGACTGATTTGGAGGGGGCACTTCTGGAAGCAGGAAGATCATTTAGGCAATGGTGGTAGTTTAGGGTTTTTTGTTTTGTTTTTTTAAAAAAGGAAATCTGCCCACGATACAACTCACAGACCTCATGAAGCACAAGAGGAAGAAAACCAAAGAGTGGATGTTTCAGACCTACTTAGAAGGGGGAACAAAATAATCAAGGGAAGTAGAGGGTGGGAGGTACTTGGGAGGAAGAAAGGAGGGAGGGGGGAAAAGAGGGGAAGAGTCAGGTATGCTTGTGATTCATAGATATGCACGCAGATAAAGCATTCATACACATAAGAGAAGATAAATAAGTCTAACAAAAGACACAAATCAAAGAACCAATGGGAAGCAAGAATGAAGAGTGAGGCAAAAGAGGCTCAGAAACGTGTCACCACAGAGCCAAGTAGAAAGAATACATCAAATGAAGGGGCTAGCTGAAGCCACCTCCACAGGGAGGAAAATTAAAGGAAGAAACTCTAACTTTCTCAGCACGTCTTTCAAATGCACTCTCAGAAGCAGAGATCCAAGTCATGATCTATCTCTGTTTATTACAATTCCATCCTGTACGCCCCAGCTTCCTTGCCTGCAGTACCTCGAGGAAGTGGAGAATGGAGAGATGCATTGGACTGGAGAGCCTCGGATTCCTTCTAGCTCTGTACAGTATGGAGCCAGAGGTGGATAATCCTTGGTACGCTCTTCCGCTCTTTATTTCTTTACTTCTGATAATGGGACAGAGCAGACGTGCAATCAACTTTTGCTGACTTGAATTCAGACACACTTCATCATTGCCAAAACGAGTTCACAGGGTGCTGCCAAGTATCTATCAATGCAGAGGGCACCAGACATCAACCAGTAAGTCACCATTACCTGCCCAAAGGCCTCTCCAAAGGGGCTGTTGCTTTTCGAACCCCGGTGGTTCATCCTTGGTCTGGCGCTATGAGCATTTTTGTGATATGAAAACATGGTATCTAGTTTGAAACGGGATTATTCAGCCTATGTGGTTTCAGAGTGTTTGTGTGTATTTATAAGTTGAAGAGGAAAACCTTCAGATGCTAGGCCTGGACTTTCCCAGAATCAGAAAAGAATGTCTGGGTTCTGTTATTGAGAATCATGACTCTACAGTATATTTTCAGGAAATGTCTTTCTTGCTGGAACACCCAGAGTAAAAGCCAAACACAAAATGGCTGTTTGTTGGCGTGGTGGTTTGAATGAGATATTCACCATACTTTCCAGCATTTGAATTAGTCTCCCGTTGGTGGCATTTTGGCGAAGGTTTAGGAGGTATGGCCTTGTTGAAGGAGGTATGTCACTGGAGGTGGGGTTTGCCTTTAATCCCAGCACTCAAATCTGCCTGATATCTGTGAGTTTGAGACCAGCCCGATCTACAGAGTGAATTCCAGGACAGCTGCCAACCAGTGCTACACAGTGAAACCGAAAGAAAGAAAGAAAGAAAGAAAGAAAGAAAGAAAGAAAGAAAGAAAGAAAGAAAGAAAGAAAGAAAGAAAGAAAGAGAAAAAGAAAAAGAAAAGGAAAAAAAGAGTTTAAAGGTTCTAGTCATTCCAGATCTTTTTCGCCTCCTGCTTGCAGTTGGAGCTGTGAGCTCTCAGGTGTTCCGGCAGCCACATTTGATGCCTGCTGCCCTGATTCCCTGCCATGGTGGACTCAAATGCCTCCCGAACTGTAAGCCCAACTAGACCTTCTGTAAGTTCCCTCCATCATGTTGTTTCTTTCATTACAGCAATAAAAACACAGCTGATACAGTTGCTAATGGACCCACAGTGAGGGAAGAGAGACTGTTCCCTCCTTAGCTCCTCTTTCAACAGCAGCCTCACTCCCTGATCTCCACGCTTGGAACACAACCCACAAATCAGGGGACAAGCCTGTCCTATTGCTCTATGTTTTTATATACCATAGTTTAATCTCACTATCGAATTCTACATAGATTTTTTTTTAATTAAATATTTGGAACTGGAGAGATGGACCAGCAGTTAAGAACACTTGCTGTTTTTGCAGAATATAAAAGTTCAGATCCTGGTACCCATGTCAAGCAGCTCAGATCCCCTCTAAACTCTAGTCCCAGGGAATCTGACTCCCTCTTCTGGCCTCTATGGACCACACGCATAGACACACAACAGTGAATAATTCTCTAAATCAAATACTCCAAAGGAAATTCTACATATTTTAAGCAGTATAATAGCTCCTCAAAGAAATGTAAATTAAAATTATCATATATGTGACCCACACTTTCATTTTGGTTATACCCAGATAATTGAAAACAGGGACTAAGACAGATATTTAAACCCCGATGTTCATAGTTGTATTATTAACAATAACCAAAGAGTAGAAACCACCTGTGTGTAAATTCAGGGGGTGAATGGGTACCACTTCATAAACACACATGATGCAACATTATCACCCGGAAGAGAGTGAGATTCTGATGCATGATACGGGAGAGCTGAACCCCAAGAACTGTAAACTAACTATAATTGTGCATTTACTTTACTTACATAAACCACCTAAAGAAGTCAAGCCATGGTGGCAGGACAGGCCACCAACAGGAACTGGGTAAGTGTTTATTTTTCTTGTCTCTGAATTCAAACACCTGAAAAGCCACTTAAGTGAGAAAGGGCTCGTTCCTGGCGAAGGTTGCCAGAGTGGCAGACACCACCACAGCAGGGGCAGCCTGTTCTGGTATTTCTCTCTTCCTATCTTGCCAGAATAAGAAGTGGAGACCTGGGAGGAAGCAGAGTAAGATGTAAATCTGGAGGCCTGCCCCAGATAACTTACTTCCTCCAGAGAGGTGCTACCTCCTGAGGTTCTACCACCTACCAAACATCACTGCCAACAGGGGACATCTACACACATGCACCCGAGGGGAGAGGGAACATTTAACATTCACACTGTAACACGGGGACACACGAGGGTGGGGTGGGGGGCGAAGGTATCATTTAATGAGTCCATGTCCAGTTCTGGATGAAGGCATCATTTTAGTTAATGGGGTGGAGGCATCATGGTGGCTACCTGAGAGTTTCGGTATACTGAATACCATCGGATGTAGACAAAGCACTAAAAGAGTGAATTTTATTTCTGTGTTTATTCATCTTACCATTTTAAAAAGCTACTCCCGCCGGGCGGTGGTGGTGCACGTCTTTAATTCCAACACTCAGGAGGCAGAGGCAGGCGCATCTTTGAGTTCTAGGCCAAGCTGGTCTACGTAGTGAGTTCCAGGACAACTAGGGCTACACAGAGAAACCTTGTCTCAAAAAAAAATACAAAATAATAATAGTAATAATGAAAATAAAATTTAAAAGCTACTCATGAAGCTTCTAGAGAGTGTACAGAAAGAACCAGCTTGAGATGGGGTAACCCCTGAGTTCTCCTCCTGACCTTACATTCTGGTGACCCGGGGAAGTCTCTAAGGGTGCAGAAAAAGCAGGCTTTTCTATTTTTATTTATTTATTTATTTATTTATTTATTTATTTATTTATACTATTATTAAGGTTTTGTGGTTTATTAATTTTTTACTTATTTGAGTCAGGGGTCTGACACTGAAGCCCAAGACTGACTACATACATACCAGGCTGATTTCAAACTTTCCCCATCTTCTGGACCCAATGCTGGTCCTACGGTGTGAGGCAGCAGGAACAGTTTCCTAAGAAAGCAGTTTTTGAAAGGGAGATATGTAGCAAGCAATGCCTAAGTCAAATAAAGAAGTTCCCAAATAAGTAAATCAGTATTATGCCCCAAGAAGCTAGGTTAAAAAAAATGAATTAAGCCTGCCTTTTGTAGGAGGAAGAAAGTAAATATCACTGTAGAGATACACAGAACAGGAGGGAGATAAAAGGCAGAGGCCAATCAACAAAACTAGGCATTATTGAAAAGATAAAATCAATAAACTTTCAGCTAAGAACAAAAGAGAGAAAAGATACAAATAAAATCAGAAAAATATATATATACATTGCAACCGACACCTCAGTGATATAAAAATATATACATTGCAACCGACACCTCAGTGATATAAAAAGCCAAGAGAGTACAGTGAACAATGATAAACGGACAAACTGTTCAATGTCAAAGAAATGATTGATGGGGCTGGAGAGGTGGCTCAGCGGTTAAGAGCACTGACTGCTCTTCCGAAGGTCCTGAGTTTAAATCCCAGCAACCACATGGTGGCACACAACCATCCGTAATGAAATCTGTGGCCCTCTTCTGGTGCATCTGAAGACAACTACAGTGTACTTACATATAACAATAAATAGATTTAAAAAAAAAAGGGCTGGTGAGATGGCTCAGCGGGTAAGAGCACCCAACTGCTCTTCCGAAGGTGATAAGTTCAAATCCCAGCATCCACATGGTGGCTCACAACCATCCGTAACGAGATCTGGCGCCCTCTTCTGGAGTGTCTGAAGACAGCTACAGTGTACTTACATATAATAAATAAAAATAAATCTTAAAAAAAAAAAAAAAGGAATGGTTGAGTTCCTGCCCACAATCAACACACCAAGCCTGAAGTGTGGAGAAGAAGAAAACCAGAACAGAAGCAGCAACAGATAAAATCCGGGGACCCTGACGGCACCGCTGCCAGTGGGCGCAGCACTGAATGGCTCCACAAACTGAAGAAGCACTCAGTGAGGCACGGTTATCTTGCATTCTTGCTGTAAATGTGAGGACATACATGCAGTGCCCAGTGTAACATCTGGTTCTGAACGGGGGTGCTCAGCAAAGGGCATTTTTAAATGAAAAACAGCAAAATAATAATAATAAATGTAAAAGCGTGTGTTTCAGTTTTGAAGACATATTTGGAGTCTCTAAATAGGTTCTTTACTTAGGTCATCCTAAAACGATGAGCACGGGAAAAGGCTGTTTAATATCAAAAGCTTTGGAACCCGCATGGTTCTTATTTCTCATCTGCCCATAAATCATAGCAGCGAGATTCTCTTCCATGTAGGTCTGAATCCGCAAGCTCTAAGAGCTGAGGATTATTTTGTTTTTCATCTTTCTTGGGTTTTAGCTTACCAATATTTTCATCAAACATTTAATTACTCGGCTGTTAAGTTACTCTTTCTGCATCTAATGCTCAATTCAAAGCCAGACAAGTGACGGGATTTGATGTAATTCTCATGGCTAAATATCAAGGGATGGAATTAATCCCTAGATTACCTGTATGCAGATGTAACTTTAGGAAGACACCATGAAGAAACAGCAATTTCTTGTGTGCTGTTTTGCTGAAGGCAGAAAAACAGCTTTTGCTCAGGGGGGGGAGGTTCTCAGTGAATTAAGGTTAAAGGGATTTGCCCTCGCAGGACCCCAGGTCTTTAATTGGGACCTTCAATTCCTGTAATCCAGAAGGATTGGGACCAGACACATCTAGATTATTGCCAAAGCCCACAGGTGACTCACCAGGAAAAATAATTAGTGTGCCCAAAACCTTCAGATAGAAAAGAGGCATTTAATGAAATCTGATGCACGCCAGCCAGGGCAAGGTGTTTATAAAATATTCCTCCATTAGCAGAGAAGAGCAAAGGCTATGTGGCACCCTCCTCTTTTTAAACCTCATTAAATATCTGTGTGTTCCCCCACCCCGCCACCTCCCAAGAGTCTATCAATTTGTTACTTTATAGGAAATCTAACGGGAACTGGACTTATATTTAAGAATATGGTTCTTCTCTGTAAGCCTACAAGTTTTTGTGTAAAAGTAATAAAACAAAACACATAAAGTCTGCATAAATAGTCTAAAATCTTACGCATCCAATCAACTGTAAGAGCAATCTAAATGGGAAAGATGGGGGTGGAAGGAAGATTCCAGAGACAAGGCTATAAGCTCACGGTGTGTGTTAGCCAGGTTTCCACATGGGAGGAGTGTGAACCTTCCCCAGCTTGTGGTGTGATTGGTGTGGGGGTCAGCTATGGCCTCTGAGAGCTTCAAAATGAAATTCCACAGATACAACCAAGGTCCCTCTCTAAGGAAAAGCAACAGAACGTGGTGGGGGACTATGGTCTCTCCTGTTGGGACCGGCTACACAATTTTTGGTACAAAATGAAAGCACAGAGCCCCTATAAAGATTCCTAAGAATCCAAGATGGCAATAGCAGGACATCAAACTAAATCCCTCTGAGCGCCGCGTAAGAACTGGCATCTTTTGAGTGGCTAGGGGGAAAGTCACCTTTCAGTGTGGTGTTCAGTACATCTCCAGGCTCTCAAAAATGACTTGTCTCTGGGGAGCATTACTGTCTCTTTAAGTGGCTTGCTCTGCCTTGAAAGCGCCCTCACTTTGTCAAGATTAATAAGAGGCTGAGCCGGAGAACCGATGTGTAGAGACACTTGGGGGTTTTTCCTTACATATCCTCATCCAAAATAGAAATGTTGTGCAAACCTATGAAACAATATTTTACCTAAGAAATATTAACTCCGAGTGAAGGGTTTTAGCTTTAGAACAGGAAGCAGAATAAAAGCTTTTAATATGACCAGGAACATCAACCACACCAGGGCAGGCTGCATGCTCATGAGTACTTACCAAACACAAATCAGACTCCGTGTGTCACACACACACACACACACACACACACACACACACACACACACTTTGTTTTATTTTCAGAGAGAAAGAACATGAAATCAGATGGGTATGGAGGTAGAGAGTATCTGGAAGCAGTAGGAAAAGGGAAATGAATACAACCAAAATAAACTCTATGAATAAGTAAAAACTTGGTTTTTTTTTTCCAGCCCTTGGTCTGGGATAGAAACACTTGAAATCTCAACAATATCACATCTGACAATGATCACATTTCAAATTCTTTCTAATTTTCCCATTTCTGGGGATCAAACCAAGGACGTTGTGTGGTCTAGGAATCATTATTCCCACTGAGATATCTATGCTCAGCCCTATAACTAAAATGTTAACTAACACCTATAGTAAAGGCTTGGATTAACAAGTTTCTATATATTTTAATACATTTTTATATATTCACTAATAATGATATTCAACATCTTCTTCTAATTTCAGGAAAAACTGAATAATCAAATGTAGAACCCCCACTGTAAATTCTGTTAAGGGATCTCTTGCCTGACTGGCCTGTTTTACAATGTTAGAGAAAAGAAAGAGAGGAGAAAGCAATGTTAGGAGAGCCCCCTGGTGGCACACTGAAGTTATACCATCAGGAAAGCTGGTGAAAAATAAAGGGCATTAAGAAATGAACCCGCTAGAACAGGCAGGCAGTCTCCATGCCCCTGACTCCTCCCCCGGCGTCCCTTATCATCATTGCTGTTGAGCCAGGGGGAAGACGTGGAGAAAGAGTTAGAGGAAATAGAGACACACACACACACACACGTACGCACGCACACTAGCACTTTTCATCCTTTACCCAGAAGCCCCCATTCTACATTTTCAATTTTTCGTTGTCTGGGTCCCTTTGGATTAAAATGAATCAGAAACCTCTTTCAAGGGCCCAGAAAGCCATTTTTAATGGGTTTAAGGAATCCATTATAGGTTTCTGGAACATAGCACAGTTTGAGAAACACTGGTTTATGATACTGATTCCTGCAATGAGGAGAGATCTTATTTCTGAGGTACCCAATCTAAAAATGCACAAACAATTCACCGAGATTTCGTTATGAGCCAGGTTCCCAAGCCCCAGCCTTAGGTGTTCTGCTGGATAGCTCTAGGCTGTGATCAGACACCTGTGATAAAGAAGCGCCCCAGGTGATGTCGATGGCACAATGACCTATGTCCTGTTCTTGTTTCTTTGTCAAATTGGCACAATCTAAAGTTATCTGGGAAGAGGAACCTCAATTGAGAAAATGCCTCTATCACGCAAGTCTGTAGGGAAACACCATCCCTAGATAGGTAGTCCTGAGTTGGATAAGAAAACAAGCTGAGTGAGGCGCGAGCCACCAGAGGGATGAGCCGTGGGAGAGACCCATGAGCCGTGGGAGCCAGCCACGTGGGAGCCAGCCACGTGGGAGCCAGCCACGTGGGAGCCAGCCACGTGGGAGCCAGCCGAGGGCCAGGGGAACAAGTGATCCGATCACGGGGAATGAGCTTGGTAAGCAGCCTTCCAATTCAGGTTCCTGCCCAGCTTCCTCAATGATGGACTGAGATCCATCCGGAGCTGTAAGATTAATTAAACCCTTTCCTCCCCACGTTGCTCTTGGTCACTGTGTTTTATCTGAGCAATCCAGGGCAGGGAGCACAGAGAGAGAAGGTCAGGTAGGAGATGCACTGTAAGATGCACAAATCCTGAACTCTGTAAATGGATGTAGAAGGAAAACTTGACACCAGACAAATAAAAGATTTGGGTTTGTTTTTTTTTTAAATATAATGTCAACCTAAGACCGGTCTTTCTTTTATAATGTCATCTTAGGATTGGTCTTACCTCATGAAAGTGCCACCACACTAAATAATTCTGCTCTACATGACCCTGAAATCAGGCTGAAGGTGTTATTAAAGTCATTCTAACTTAACTGACCATTTGCTATCTAGCCAGTGGAACTAACCATTATAGATAATTATCTTATAGGAACAAATTGTGGTTTTGTAATAATGATGTAATTTACTCATTTTGGCTCGTGGAAGATATGCATATATGTTCACTCGAGTGCAAGCACTCCCATGCCATAGCACACACTACAAGTCAGAGGTTCTCCCCTCCCACCTTGTGGGATGTGGGCGTTGAACTCAGGTTACTAGGACTTCAAGCAAGCTGCTGTACTCACTAAATACTAGTATAAGATAAACTCATTGACTCAAAGACTTTAAACGTTTCTTTAATAAGTCATGTGTAAGTTGGGGATTAACAGATTCATTTAATCTTTCATAATTCTGTCTTGAGCTCATGGATATGCCAAGTAATAACTTGTAAACTTCACCAGAAACTGAATACTTAAATTAATATTTAATTTGATCTCAGAATATGTAAATGCTAATTTATACAGCCCTATGTCTTACTGAATAGCTGTCTTTATATTGCCAGCTGAATCCTACAATATGCAATGTAAAGCAATTGGACACATTAATATTTAACTATTAAGAAGTATGTATTATGTCCACATATTAACATCACATAAGTCAAGCCTGGTGGTATAATTTTACAATCCTAGCTACTTGGGAAAGTGAGCAAGTTCTAGGACAGTCTAGGCAACTTTGTAATGTTCTGTGTCAAAACAAAAAAAGGTTTGAAAAGGGGTCGGGGATATAGCAGGTGAGATCCTAGGCTCAAAACCCACTATCACTCTAAAAAGTCACATATGAATCAATCATACTTACAATTTAGTATATAATAAGAATATATTGCATGCACTTTGTGTAATATAATATACCTAAATAATCATAAGCAATCTGCTTAAAAGCAAACACTATCATGAGTACTAGGTAACAATGCTTATGACTTTGGAAGTGAAGAGGTTAGAAGAGGTGAACCCTGAACCCCATGTTCATGCCACTATCCTAAAACAGTATCTTAAAAAAAAAAAACACCTGTATTAATTTTCTTAGATTTTAGATCATATAGGTCCGTCTGTCTGTTCGTCCTCCCAGGCCATTCCAAACTTTGAAAGCTAAACTGACCACTGACACTCCCATGCATTTGTGACCTACTGATCTCACAGTGGATCAGTTAGAAAAGCACACGGAGGCAAGGCCAGGGCTCACCTGCCCTGCAAAAGCCAGTTCAAAGCAGCTTCATTTCCAAAAGCTGGAGAAACTAGAGCATTCTAAGGTTAAAACCTCACATCCTCTCTATGTGTCTTAAAGAACTTCGACACATTTTTGTTAACCCTCCTGCTATAAGCTGCCTCCTGATGGATTCCCTGGAGGAAAAAGATAAAACAGGGACCTTCAGAAAAAAAAGATCAGTGCTCTGCCTGTTCAGGAGGATGTGGGATGTGGCAGAAGTAAGAGGAAAACACACATTCGCCCCGTTCTACCTGGCCGAGCTAACTCATCCTCCCTGGGGCTGCTCCTGGCAATCCCGTGCTCCTGGACAGTATCCAACGAGCACCCGCCCCCCCAGTGGAAACAACTACCACTTTAAGGAGCTCATGCCCTCCCAACTTGGATTCTGTTCAAAGTGTTAAAGAGTCCCCAGGTGTACATTTTAACATGGGATCTGCATTTCCCTCGTCCCCTGGTCTTTTGAAACATCCATAAACACCTAATAACTTTTCTTACCAGAAATACTGCTTCAATTGTATATAAAAAAAAAAAAGAAGAAGAAGAAGAAGAAGTAAACTGCAATTCAACGCCTGAGAACAGCCCCTCCCACCTCCACTCCGATCTTCCCAACCCTCCTTCGCCTCCCCCAACAAAAACATCCCCAGCAAAGGAGATTCCAAAAGTTCCTTAGACCATCCCAAACCACAAAATAAAAACTTAGGGGATTTAAATAGTAAATACCATATTTTCCAAGAACGCCTGAATACCTTTATGTAAAAGTTATCTATCCCCCAGTAAGATAGGAGGTGGAACTCCGGAGAGGGAGTTCTTTTCAGTCAGATATAAATACACGCAAAGCATGGAGAGGGAGAGGGCTAAGAAAACAACTTTTCCGTTCAAACACAAAGATAACAGGACGCCAGGATCTTCCGGTGACCGCAGTCCTTACAGCGGAGCAGCAGCGCCACCTGGCGTACAAGAAAGCTCTCTGCTCTGTTTTCTTGCTGGCTAGGCAGCCTGTCTCTACAGCTCAGAGACACTGTCACAGACAGGGTCCTAGCTCCAGGACAATCTCCTCACTGATCCTGCTGTGAGTGACTGGTCTCTGGCTCACCTGTGACAGCAATCTCTTTCGGACAAGAGCCCATCCTCCCTCTCGTTATGAGTAACCCAGCCTGCCGCGTGGAACTTGGCAAATGGTAGAGATTCAGAAATGGCTCACAAATGAAAAGATTCGGTTAAATGTTCAGTTGGGGGAAACAAATCACTCCTACTACCAATACCAAATGTTTCCCATCAACTAACTCTGCAGGCTAAATTGTAGACGTTTAGAATTCAGTTAAATCCAAGAAATTAAACAAGCTTTGAGCTATAAAAGCGTACTGAAATGACTGGAAATGCCAACGGAAAATACAGTACTCACAACCGACTTATCTGAAATAAGTAAAAATTCCTTAACTAGGAAACCCAAGTCCTAACATGCAAAGGAATTCATCAGAATTATCGCATAAATTCTCACATATCACACTTAAATCACATCTGAAACGCTAGGAGCAGTGCAAGATACTCTGGGAATTCTCATGCCACTAAGACAGTGTACAGCTTTCTTCTAAGGGCCTTGTGTGCAGCTCCAACATTTAAAAACAAAACAATTGGATTTATTAAAAATGGCCTCAATTAAAAATTTGCCTGATAGGGCTGGTGAGATGGCTCAGCGGGTAAGAGCACTGACTCCTCTTCCAAAGGTCCTGAGTTCAAATCCCAGCAACCACATGGTGGCTCACAACCACCCGTAACGAGATCTGACTCCCTCTTCTGGTGTGTCTGAAGTCAGCTACAGGGTACTTATGTATAATAATAAATAAATCTTTGGGCTAGAGCGAGCAGGGACTGAGCAAGTGGAGTAGACTAGAGTGAACGGGCTGACCGGAAAGAGCAGAGGTCCTAAAAATTCAATTCCCAACAACCACATGAAGGCTCACAACCATCTGTACAGCTACAGTGTACTCACACACATTAAATAAATAAATAAATAAATAAATCTTTTATAAAAATGTGCCTAATAGACTAAATGCATCGCAGCCAATGCACGAGCATCCTTCATCTGTCAGCAACCACAGCAGCGAATTTTCAAGAAGGCCCCAGCTTTCAAGAACATCCTCTCCATCCAAAACTTAACGAATTCCAAGGCCAGAGAACAGTATGACTAATTGTAACTAAAATAAAAACCAGCTGCTTGAAGCATGCCAGTAAGCACACATAAAATGCTGAGAGCCGTGCTCTGTGCTGTGGGGCTCGAGCAAGGTACAGAATGGCACCTGGGAAGTAGAGGTGAGTTTAAACCAGCTGCAGCTTGTGCCCAGGGAAGACTCTATGCTACTAATGTTTCACTACAAACTGTCAAGGGCGGGAAGAATTCCTGGTGGGATTCCCTGGCAGAAGTCACACTGGCCATATCTTTTCAAGGCACCAACTCCTGAAACAACTTCACCCAAAAGCTGGAAACATGGTTTGTCTATTTCCTCATGGATGGAAATTAGTTTTTAGCTGTTTAGTACCGATCATCTGTGAATTACACGAGAAAATACACACAGTGGCCCTCCATGCTTCTAAAGTTATTATTGTTTTCTTTCTTAAATGGGCCAGGTAACTGTTAGAGAACAGATACTTTTGTAACTTCAGGAGAAACATATCAAAACACTAATGTTAAAACTCAGCCGGGCATGGTGGCGCACGCCTTTAATCCCAGCACTCGGGAGGCAGAGGCAGGCGGATTTCTGAGTTCGAGGCCAGCCTGGTCTACAAAGTGAGTTCCAGGACAGCCAGGGCTATACAGAGAAACCCTGTTTCAAAAAACAAAAACAAACAAACAAACAAGCAAAAAAACTTAAAGCAAGCCAGGCATAGTGACATTCACTTTTAATCCCAGCACCCAGGAGGTAGAGGCAGGCAGATCTCTGTGAGTTCAAGGACAGCCTGGTCTATATAATAAGTTCCAAGACAGCCAGAACTACATAGAGAGACCCTGTCTTGAAAAAAGAGAAAGAAAAAAAACTTTGTAGATAAAAATTTAAAAGGAAGTCTCTGGTAGTTAAGTTCTATTTGGAATTGAGGTTAGGGTGTTTTGGTTTGGTTTGGTTTGGTTTTTTGGGGTTTTTTTTTGTTTTGTTTTTTGTTTTGTTTTGTTTTGTTTTTTTGGTTTTTCAAGACAGGGTTTCTCTGTGTAGCCCTGGCTGTCCTGGAACTCACTTTGTAGACCAAGCTGGCCTCGAACTTAGAAATCCATCTGCCTCTGCCTCCCAAGTGCTGGAATTAAAGGCATGTGCCACCACACCCAGCCTTTTTTTTTTTTAATTCACACACACACACACACACACACACACGCGGGCACTCATGCACTTACACACAGCCATGCATAGGGACTGTAGCTTCCTTTCACAGAATGTTTGCTTAGCATGCACACAGCCCTGAGTTCAATCCCCTGAGCCTTATGAACCAGGCATGGTGGAATACATCTGAAATCCCAGCACTTAGGAAGGAGGTAGAGGCAGAAAGATCTGGAGTCCAGGGCAATCTTCAGTGATGTAGGAAGTTTTTTAGGGTAGCCTGAACTCAATAGTTATCATAATAGCCAATCACCCTGAGGGTGGTGGTGGATGCTTGTAATTCCAGTGCTTGGGAGGCAGAGGCAGGAGGATCACCACAGGCTCAAAGCAACAAACAAACAAACAAACAAACAAACAAACTATTCATCATGAAATGCCACAGAGAAAGGAAGCTATGCTCTCTCATTGTCCTGGCAATGTCAGTAACCTGGACCTAAAATGAATGGCACAGTTGTGCACACACAGCCATGAGGAGGCTGTGTCTGTTTTTGAATATTTGCAGACTGAGGGCACACAAGAGATGCTTGGGTGCTGTGTGGACATCTGTGCTTGTTATCTTTCACAGCAGCCACATGGAAATAACTATTTGGCCCCCAACCCCATCCTAGACAAGGAAACCAAGTCCTGGGGACTCAGATACCTTAACCAGGACCACTGAAGGCAAGGTCGATCTGGCACCCCGGAGCCAATACGTATGTCAGGGTGAGGGGTTTTATATCTAAGACTCTGCTAAGCGTATGATGCGAAAAGGAGACACAAAACAACCCACAGAATGCAGCTGGAAAGAGAAAATGCTCTACCGAACTCCATCGAGCTAAAGAAGGAGAGAGAGTGTCATTTACAAAGTGCTCCAGTTTCAGGTCTCCGCAGGTGAGGGGGGCACAGTGTAGCCACCAGCAGGATTAGATAAGACTGATCATGCAGATGAAATAGACCCAGGAACCTGGCTCCTACACAAACCTCTTATACAGAATAGCTCCATCCACGCTCAGCTTCAGAGAATAAGGGCACCCTCTAGCTCCGTGATTTCTAAACATAAACCAGGAGGCTCTAAGAGCATCTGTCCCGAGCTTCCTGTGAAGCAGGCTTTGTCTTGAGATTCTCTTTACAACTATCTCATTTAATCCTGGGCAAGACAGGGCTGAGCTAATATGACAAAGGTCACTTTTCTGGGAAGTCACAGCTTTAGGGAAATAGTTGTGCCAGAGCCCCAAGCAAATCCAAGGAGCCTGAATCTCTGGAGATAAGGTCAGAGCACTAGTGAGTGGCTGAAGTCGTGCCTAAGTAAAGGCTAGTATGAAGCCAGGCTTGGAAGCATGGCTATTTCACACACCCTGAGACTCTGGGATGCAGCTGACATCTTTAACCCAGTCATCCCCTGATGATTCCTGGGTGGGTCCACCATCACATATGGCAGTGGCTCTCCTCAGGCTTTAGCATCCATCAAAACTAGCTGGGAGCCTGTGTTTCCATGAAGTTGCTCATGATGCTGCTAATCCTGGCTCAAAGGAACTATGTTTCTGCCATTGTGGGGAAAAGCTATGTTTAGATATGAATATTAACATAAACAAATGAGCAGGGGCACTATTGGGGTAAAACTTTTCTAATGGAATCTGAAGTTTCATGGCTACAGCGGCAGACACTAATAAGCCAAGACTTGGAAAACCGAGGCAGTAGAACCGTGATTTTAAAACCACCCTGGGCTGCCTCGAATCCAAACTCCGACCAGCAGAGAGAGGAATAACGACACCTACGCCAAAGCAGGTTTCACGCAGCTTCCCGCTTCCTTTTTTCCAGGACTGCCCACAATTTATCCTGCTCCGTTCACTCACATCACCTCATACCACACTAAGGAGTCCAATCATAGACACGCACGCCCAAGGCACGACTTTAGCGTGCAGGCAAGCCTCTAACGGATAGGCTGATAGAATGGTATCACGAGGCATTATGCCATATATCTGGCAATTTACACATGCTGCTTATATTGCGCATGACTGAGACTGGGACAAACAAGCGAAGGTCATGGGGCTTGGCATAGAGCCAGGGTGCCATCTTGGCCCATGCGGCTGCGCCCGCTTCCCACACTAGGCTAGATAGGAGATCCTATTTTCAAAACTCATTGTTTTAAATTTCAAATAATTTATGCATTGTGACATAACATTCTTGTTTTCCAAGCTGTGAAATATAAAGCCCATATTTAATTCACTTGACTTTACCAAAAATCTAGGAGGCATTTGGCTAGATTTTACCCATGGCCTTAATCATCAACCTCGAAACGGTACACTTGTACTTCTGAAAATAAACTGTACACTTCTGTACACTTCTGAAAAACGTTTACTTGCAAATACCTACATAATGAAGTCCAGGTTACTTTAACAGATCTGGAGTTCAGAAGGTAGACTTAGGCCAGGTATATTAAGTTGAGACTCATGTGCATAAGGAGATAAAAGTGATGGGATTAAATGGACTTTTTTTTAAAGGTTATTTTGGCCCAGATATGCATCATATGACCTGCTGATCTCATTGCCTGGAGCCTCTGGTAAGGTTGGCACGTGGCAGAATGATGATACTTATGTCACAGGCCAAAGAGAAAGCAAAGATAAAGAAATGGTCAGAGTCCTACAATCATCTCCACAGGCATACCCCAAAGACCTAAGTGTCACCAACTAGGCTCCATTCCCAAGGGTCCATCACCTCCCAACACTGTCACCCTCCAGACCAAGCCTGTAAGACAACATCCAAACCGCAGCAGCTCCTTCCAGGAACAACGTGGGATTGTAGCTTTCTGCTTTCCTTAAAGCTAAGAATGGCCGTGTAATTTGCTCTGACTGGTGAAGAGTGGGAGAAGACATGGGGCTCCCGGGTGGACATTATTCCAGATGTCGATGCTGCATTGTCCTGAGAACAAGGACAAGGAGACAAGGAGCAGCAAGTCCTTGTCCTCAGTAATTCAAAATCCTAGCACTCTGAGTTCAAGGCCAGCCTGGTCAAGAGATTGAGTTCCAAGGTAACCAGGACTTGATGAATAGAACAAAGAATGAACCATTGGTAGTGGGGACAGCATTTAAGTCCCGACCTGTGTGTGTGTGTGTGTGTGTGTGTGTGTGTGTGTGTGTACAGGTGTCTGTAAGTAAGGTATCAGAAGCTCTGAGCACGATGTCTACGCATGACTGCAGCATTACCCCTGACATTCACATTGTTGATGCTGTCTGTGAAAGAGCCTTGAGAGGTTTCTGAGAGATAGGCCACCACAAAAACAGGACTTCACTCTGGCAGCCTTGCACAAAGGAACTTAAGAAACACAAACATAGCCAGGTGTGGTGGCGCACACCTTTAATCCCAGCACTTGGGAGGCAGGGGCAGGCGGATTTCTGAGTTGCTACACAGAAGAAAAAAAAACAAAACCACAAACATGAAGTAATTGATTAGGCAGAGGTCCCAAAGGGTGGCAGAAAGAGAAGAAAAACACAGTCTGCTCCAACTAGCATCTTTCTCATCCATCAACCCTTCACGTGGCCGCAGGTGGACACTCATAAGAACAAAATGGTTCCTCACTAAGACCAATAACATTAGTGCTTGATGATTCTGTTAGTTATTAAGGGATTACCATAGTAGTCTCTAGAGTGATTCATATTATTGTGCTTTTGTGAGAAGGAATTAGGCAGCAGAGGGACCTTTTATCCAGCCCCTTAGCTTGTTCGATTTAAACTCTGGGGATTTACTGGTATCCACAGCAATTCTCTCTAGAAACTGGGAGTTAGTCAGCTTCTCATAACCAAATAAAATACCTAGAGAACTAATTTATTGGTGAAAAGGGGCTTTTTTGGGGGGAGGGAGGGAATCACAGTATTGGAAGCTCCAGTCCATGATGGGTTGACCCCATTGCTTTGGGCCAACGATAAGGCAGCATACCATGGAGGTAGTGCCTGCCACAGAACCACCTCCATCATAAGCCAGGGAGCAAAGAGAGAAGGTTGTCTTCCAAAGATATACCTGCAAAGTCCCAAAGATCTCTCAGTAGGCTCTGTCTCCTGAGCGTCCCACCATTTTAATAGCCCCCTGGATACTAGCCCTTTAATGCATAAGCATTTGGAGGGATAGTTATTCAAATTATGGTTCCCTGCCTTGCAAACTCCACTGAACACCATGGACTCCACCTAGCACAGTCTGTGAGGTTAAAGCCTTACAAAACGAAGGACTCAGCCTGCTTCACGGCAGTCTCCCTTCCTCACCTGACAGACTTTGCATCCACTTCCACACAGAAGGTAGTAAGTACTCCAAGGACTTGCCTCCTCTGAAAGGTTTTCTCAGAGACACCAAGGCCAACTGGTATTATTTCAAATGTTTCCAAATTCATTGGCTCCTACCAAGTAACTACTACTGGCTAGAGAAAGCAGCTTAGAACCAGGTCCGTTGCTTGCTGGGAGTCCCGGTCAGCAAAGGAACCCAGGGCTGCTGCCCAAGCTCGCTGTTGTGCCTTCTAGTAAACAGTCATATTCACTTCACAGGGAGGGTGTGAGCCTAAATGATTGGGAGATTCAAGTCTTAATGACTGTTTGCACAACACTTCAGCATCTTGTGATGAAAAGTGGTGTATCTGGGTGACATAATTACAGGCACTTTGTTTCTATGATCGTTGAAAGGAAAACAAAAAACAAAAAAACCAGAGAGAAACAATAATTTGCACATTTATCCTTCTTGTGAGTTCAGTGATTTCAAGCACACACCACCTCCACCTGAACATTCGGACCAAAGAAAGTCTTTAGTAACTAAAAATAAAAAGCCATAAAATTACCACATCACCTCTCCCTTCCAGAACCAAGGACACATTTTCCTCTTTTACCAGGCCAGCAAATCTGGGATCCAATCCAACGTACTTACACACAGCAGAGGGAAAAGTTCCAGACCCAAAGGGCTAAGTGACTTGCCCAAGGTCAATCTAAATTTGGCCCCAGAAACTTTTATTCCCGTTCGATAGCTCTAACTTTTCTTCCTCAAAATAGTTGCAAATGACAAATTAAGTCACTAGAGAGAACTTGGGAGGCAGAAAGGAAATCTTTCTCCTGGTTGGAAGAGCAGACTTGTATGAAATAAGAACCATTCTCTACACCAGCCAGAGTAAGGCCTCTAAAAGTCTTAACTGAGTGGGCATGTAGGCAGACTGCAGTTCAATGGCAGAAGACGTGCTTTGCATGCACAAGGCTCTGCATTCAATCTTCAGCACCAAAGAAAGGTGGACGTGGGCCAATGAATTCTCTTCCAAAATATTTTAGTTTTGTAGTAATGTCCTTTCCATATCTGGGAGAGTGAAATTCTAAATACATAGCAGATTTCTCATATTTTCTCTGGAAGCCTTCCCCACGCTGTTTCGTAATAGTGGCTTTGCTACTAAAGCCTGCAGTGACCCCACAAAGCAAAATTCTCACAACACATTCAGCTTCCTGGCTCCAGAGACCAGCATGTGGATAGGTCTGGAACCGAAGAATCATCCTGAAAACCTCCGTGGTTTTGCATTTAAATGCCCAATTTATGTGCTTTTCTACTATAAAAAGCTTTATAAACACGTGTGTTTGCACACACACACACACACACACACAAGCTAAAATACGGATTTTGAGTATTTCTAACACAAAACGTGATAAATGTTTGGATGTCTAGATTTAAATATAATTCATACATGTGCTATGCTATAATGCTGTGCCCTGTAAGCATTTGACAAATTGTACATCAAGTAAAGTAAAAAATTGCAACAGTGGGGCTGGGAGCATATCTGTTAGCATCTGCCCAATAGCATGAATAAAGCCATGGGCTCAATCCCCAAGAGCACATTAAAGCAGGCATGGTGGTACTCATCTGAGATCCCAGCATTAGGGATGCTGAAGGATCACAAGTTCAAGGCTACACTCAGCTGTAAAGTCAAGGTAAGCCTGTGATACATGATACCCTGTGGGCTTAGATTTCCCAAGACCTACTTTAATAAGGGTTCTCAAATGTTTCTACCCCACTTCTAGTCCACTGTCCAAAAGTAGGGGAGAAATAATGGTAAATAGGACAAGGGGATGTGGGCCTGTTTAGAAGTAGTTCTTTGGGGGTGATTTCAATCTCCACTGCCAGGATACCAGCAGTCCAGTTCAAAAAAGTGTCACCAAACACTAATCAGCAGCGACTACACAATCCAGCAGAAACAGCCAGGCCTCCGCTGAATCGGCATGAGTCAGCAGAAACAGCCAGGCCTCCGCTGAATCGGCATGAGTCAGCAGAAACAGCCAGGCCTCCGCTGAATCGGCATGAGTCAGCAGGAGCAACCAGAACTAGCAGGAGGACCAGGAGAAGTTCTCTTCTATGCCTCTCTCATGAAGTGAAGATCAGTAAAGAAGCAAGACCAACAAAGTGTTGCAGGGCAAACAACGCAAGCAACACAAGCAACGCAAGCATCATGTCACTGTCGATTGAACCCTACTTATACTATATCCAAATGGCTCGTGTCTGTTCATGGGGTTTGATTCTGCAAAGCACCACGTGAATCTGCATCACATGACACAACCAGAAACTTCCACTTCAAGATTATATATATGTATATGTATATATACATATATGTGTGTATGTGTATATATATACATATATACATATATATATATATATATATATATATATATATATATATATATATATGTTTATGAATACAATTATATTTCTACTTCATTTTCTTATATTAAAAAATGGAGTTGGTAGAGTATGGTTCAGTGAGTGTGGGCACTTGCCACCAAGCCCGAGAACCTGAGTTCAAAACCTGGGACCCAATGTGAAAGGAGAAAAACAATTCTGTAAGTTGTCTTCTGATTTCTACACATAGTCTGTGACCGGCATGCATGTGTGCACACCCATGCACGCATGCACATGGACACACAAGAGCGTGCGTGTGCACACACACACACACACACACAAAAAAAAAACAAGTAAATAAACAAATGTAATTAAAATGTTAATGTGAGGGCCTGGAGGTAACCATGTGGTAAGGTGCTTGCCCAGCTTGTGCGGGGTCCTGGGTTCATTAAACCCCAGTACTACAACAGATATCGGGAAGGAGCTATGATCTTGACCCAAAAACAGCACAGTTTATGTGGAGAAACTACTTAGAGCCTGGTCCTCACTTCTCCCAATTTCCTATTTGTCCCTACAACAGCACATCTTCCAAAATCCCTGCACAAGCATCCTGGAAAGGAATTAAATTGTAGAATAATTCTTTCACTGTAGTAGCTTTTAGTGATATTGCAATCAACGTGTGAAATTTAAAGACTCTAGATTATTTTATATGGATCAATGTTACTAATAACCTACTATTTAGTTAGTATTAAATGTATTGATTCTATTTTTCTCCAATAAGGACTTATAATGATTTTTTTCTTAGCTTTCAAGACTAGGGATGGAGGCTTTTCTTCAGGGAAGAAAAATTAAGATATTCTTTCCATGATAATATACAAAACATGTCTTTACCTTAATAAGATGAAAACAACATTATTTTAAAATTCATTAAAAGATTCTATTACTCTCTACAATGTTTGAGATACTAATTAAATGATATAAACATACAATCAGTCCTTCATTGTTTAGCACAGAGATTGGTAGCCCCAACCAGAAACCAGAGAGACAGGAAGGGCACTGTAACTTCACGCTTGTGGTGAGAATCACTTATGGAAAGAAATGTCTGTCCCCAGAGTTAACAAAAACCAGATTTGAAACACATGTGGGGTTTGGTGCTGCTTTTCCAGAAAACATTATAATCATTCATAGAATTTCCAATGGAGAAGAAATAGAGGAGAAAAAGAGCGATGTAACACCTTCCTCAATGGTTAAGAATGTTGGGGTGCTATGAGGGATGGGAAGGCCAGGAACGCATAGAGCAGGTAACATAGACAGGCAGCTTTCCTTCCGGGAATGTCGAAGACCTCATCCCTTTCCAGTGATCATGCAAGGGTTAGACATTTATAATTGGTTCAAGCCCCAGGCCTGCAACAGTACCAAGCTGCCTTGTCCCTCTCTGCCTCGGTGACCTCATTTGTGAAGTAGAGTTATTAGGGCCAAATTCATAGTGTTGACATGGAGCCTACATAAGGTGACATGTGTGTTGAGGCCTGCCTTCTTAGCATAGCTGTAGCCATTTTGTTCCCCAGCCTGCCAGCCATTTCATATTGTTCATATTGTTGATAGCTTGACTCAGAGCAAGGTCATGCTGACCACATACCCTGTTCTGTATTTTCTGAGATTTGTTACTCTTAAGAAATTCTACAATCATAAGCTCTACTTAGGACCTGTCAGAATAAAGGTTAGTTAGAACTTTTCTGTCTAGTTAGCCAACGTAGCTTGAGTCAGGGCCAACCACCCTGACCTGCTGCATGTGAGCTCTTTATGGTTTTTTTCTTTTCTATATAAACTGACCCTGGACAGAATTTGTGGTCCAGTCTTAGCTCCTGAGCCCAGGCTGTGACCCCAATCAATGAGTCATGGAGTGTGTGTTCAATAAACCATCCCTGTTTAACTGAGACTGGATTCTTAATGGTTTGTGTGGCAATTCCTGAACCTCAACAATGTGGATAGAATTTAGAATGTTTTACTGTGTGTGTAAGAAGGACTTTTATACACTAGCTGTTTGTATCAATATTAACATTTCTGTTTAAGTTATAACTAAAGTATCTTTCTAAGTAGAGGGGAAATCATAGCTTGCATGCTAAACCATCATTGCTATTAATCCTGTGCAAACACAGCACTACTTCCTTCTATCCACTGAGTGATGCTTCTATATTGATGGAGATCATTTCTAAAACACGAGCATGTCAGACATAGGCATGAATACAGCACAAGGCATCTGTGAGAACTACATGACTGAGTCACACACACACACACACACACACACACACACACACACACACACA
>LR754666.1:26581-36581 GCA_902729485.2 Mus minutoides | reverse complement strand
AGCTCCAGTCACCTCAGCCATTGCTGATACCCTGACTCTATAATCTCACTATTCTTTCCCTTTGCAAAGACAGTCTTTCTAAGAAACACGTAGTGATCCCTTAAAACAACTCAACTGGCCCTTCTTCAAAGAACTGTTCCCCAACCCCCAGTCCAGGTCACTTAACCTAATACTTATTTCATAAAGTAGTGTCCCTTTGTTAAAGCACCATGAAACCTTTTTATTACTCACTCTGTTGAGTGGCTGACACAGCCTGGCAGTGTTTCCTGTCCTCTGAATTCCACGACAGTAAAATCTACACCTACTTTTGCTCCCTGGTGCATCCACAGCATTCACATATTAGACACGCAATAAAAAGTGACTGGATCAATGATTCCATTCTGCTCGGTCCAGGACTCCTTGCACCCTCTCAAGAAGCAGAGAAGGTAAAAATTCAGCCACAAGAACGTGAGGAATCATGAGAGTGAGTCCAAGTGATAAAGGTTAGGGAGTAAACATGGCGGCCTACACAAGACTTGAACAAGGATGCCACCAACAGACATGCTAATGTGGATGGGTGTGGAGGAAGCTCACAAGGAACTCCAGACAAAGACCTACAGGCATGTCTGTTCTTCCTTTGTTGTGTTCTTTAAAGGAGAGATGGTCAATGAAACTAAGAATTATAAATGCACAGTTCTACATACTAGAGGGGAAGGAGGGGGAGGGGCTGCATGCCCAGGTTGCTTCCTTCAGTTAAGGATGCTGAAACTCTGGGGAAGCAGGGAACATGTTAGTGTCAGGGACTGGGGCCCTGTGTCTCCGTACAGTCAATAGTTGCGATATTTACTGTGCATCGACTATGTGAGACATCGGCTTTGAACAAGTAGCATATCCATGCTCCAGACTCCAAAACTGGAACGTCAGGTTGCTATAGTGACAACCTTAACTGAGAAGTTAGCATTTCAGCGTATTGCATTACTTCCAAAGAATTAGTCCAAAGGATGGGGTTCTTATGAAATGTGAAAGGTTCTCTCCGTAAAACAAACAAAAACAGGTTGCCATGGTGATTTATTGTATTTCTATTAATAGCAATTATTAACACTGCTGTTACCTACTACTACCTGTAAAACTCAATTAGGGGTTAAGGTCAAGACGATGTCAACTCCAGATTATGTGGGAAAGAAAGGAAATGAAAGTGAAAGAGAAAAAAAGAAATCAAAAGCTTTGAAATATAATTAATATGGATAACATCCATTCATACAAAAGGCTAGAAATTCTAAATCTTAACTATTTCATGTCCACATATCTGTCTTTAGTTCATGAGCATTTACAGGTGAAACTAAAGACCACAAATAAAGGTTTTCTGTAACTCATCTCTCACAGTGACAATCAATCCTCAATTCCAAACTGCACACCTTTAATAGTAATTTGTTGAGCAGAAACTGTATTATCAATCATTGTCAGAGATCTATAGAAAGAGTTTTGTCCTAGGTTCTACAAGCTGTGCCCCCAGCAAATGTCACCAGAGACTCCCACTGGGAGCAGAATCAACAAGAATAGAGCCACAGACAGCCGCAGACACACTAGACCGACTTCTCTGCCTTAGCTAGAATAGCCAAGAAAACTATCTTTAAAAACTGAATTCAACACACAATGATGTATGTTAACTTCTAGATTTTCTACTTGGAACTCTAGAAGAGATTATTCCGAGAAGCAGGCCAGAGACAGGGAAAATTAGGCTGCTTAAAAAAACAAAACACAAACAAACAAGAAATAATGAGAATGGCCAAATACAAATAAAAAAATAAAAACTAGAAAAGAATTGTATCACACTAGCAGGTGCCTCTTGCAGTGTTACCCTAGAACATGCTAGAAGTACAAACTCTGAGGTCCCTTGTGACCAATCCAATCAGAACCTCCACAGTGATGCCCTTAAGGGAATCCTGAGGCCCACAAGGCCCCTTGTGAATAAGGAGCCTCCAGCTGAACAGCAGACTGAAACCATCTACTGGGTTCTCAACCCACTCACGCTGGCCTTTACACCAATCCAATCAATCTGTTTCTCTGGAGGGGTGGTACTGGGGTGGGTTGAAGAGGCACCCATGCTTCGTAAGAGGCTTATGATATCTAAAACAGTGATTATTGGAACCACTGACTTAGGGTTTTAAAAATTATGGCATTTAGTCTGACTTTACTGGGAAGCTTATAAACAGATGAAAGTTTGTTGAATCCAGACATAGCATTGGAGTTCAGTGACAGATACAAAAAGGCAAAAATGACCAAAAGAGCTAACAAGCAGGTCCCTATAACATCCAGGAAAGAGATCACAGTGGCTATTGACCTGGAGGTACAATAAGATTCAAATCAGAATTTCTATAGAAACTGCAAATGTAATAGATTTAGTAGGAGAGATAGGCTAAGAAAGAAGTTTCTAGAATAAGCTTTGATTGTTGACCTGAGTAAAAAGTAGCTCCATTTCTTTTCAGAGAAAGGCACACTTCAGTGACAAACGGGGATCGATCTATGGCCCTATTCAATTTGTGATCTGCTCCATTTGACGTTTCGGAGGAGACGCAGAAAGGCAGCAGCATACACACACAAGACTAGGATTCAGAAGAAAGGTCAGGGCCAAACACATCCAAGAGCCAGCACTGCGGAGACAGGACTCAGAGCCATAGCATCAGATGGGATGCTATTGAAAGTATGGACACAGATGAGGGCTAGGGAAAAGTGTAAAGCTACTATGCTAGCAGACTGCATGCTCTACGCACAGAGACCTGAGAGCACAGATGGTCCTAGACGCTAAAGCACAAGATGACTGACAATCTCAAGAATAGCTACACTTCAGGCCCAGCCCACCATCACTCAGTAGGAGCAAAACAGGCTTTCAGAGCTCATAAGCACTTCTAAGAAACTCACGGCCACTCAAACAACACAAGCAACCACCTCAGAGCTGCACCAGGAAACACTGGTCTGAATCAGAGGAGGAAACCATGGCTCAAGACATGTTAAAAGACTTGTTCAAATTCACCGAGTTTCGAGTTTCGGTGTTCTACCAGAACCTGGCCACCGCCCATGAAGATGGCACTCATGAGGAATTCCAAAGAATGTGGAACTTCCAGCCAAGGGGTCTGAGAGGAAGTTGTAGTTGTCCATACTTAATTCAGTCTGAGGCTGACAGGTGCTGGGTCTAGCTGTCTGGGATTATGACAGAGCAATGGGCAAGGGCCAAGACAGTATTACAGACAAAAAAAAAAAAAAAAAAAAAAATCAACCAGCAAAAGCAGGTCATCTGGTGTGATGGTTATTCTTGACTACATCTAGAATTAAGTAAACCCAAGCAGCTGGGTATACCTGTGAGGGGCTTATTCTTAATTGAGCCACTTGAAGTGGGAAGGATCACTTTTCATCTGGTTCTTCTGAGATGGTAAGAACACCTTTAATCCAGATCTTTTGAGGTGGGAAGATCGACCTTTCACCTGGGCCGCACCTTCTTTAGGCACTACATGCACACACACACACATTTATCATGGAAGGAGGAACCTTGCTTGCTCTCTTTGCCCTTCTGTTCTTGCTCTCACTGGCAAGTCCATTCTTTCACTGGCATTAGAGTCTACTTCTTCAAGATTCCAGAGTATACTGAAGACCAGCTAAGACATCTATTCTCAAGGATTGAGTAGCTGTAGTGGATTCTCGGACTTCCCAGTGGTAGACAACCGTTGCTTCACTAGCTAGACCACAGCCTGTAGGCCATTCTAATAAAACCTATACACATACATATGTTCCTCTAGAGAACCCTGACTAATACAGCCAAGGAAAGCCAGCATGCAGCATTATGACTTATAAACAAGGAACAGTCAGGTATTAGAGTCTGGTACTCACTGAGAAAGGATTAGAATTCAGGTCCCTCTGCAGACTTAGTAAATCTGACACTCTGGAGCTGTGCCCATAAATCTGTATCTTCATATGCTCTCCAAGAGGTCCCAATGCCCTCAAAAACAAAAACTGTCATTGGCTTGGCTGGACATTCATCAGATGCAACATGTGAGAAGTTTTCTGTGAGAGAAGGATGCCTCCATCCAGGGGCATGACAACGATATCCTGGAATGACTGGTATGTCCCTTACAGCCCATCTAAAGGACAGTTCCTTCTACTTAACTTCATGATTAATGATTTTGTGTGTGTGTTTGTGTGTGTGTGTGTGTGTGTTTTATAATAATTATATTTCCTCATCCCACTCAGAGTCAAACTAAAACATACTTCAAAACTGTACTCGTAGTCAGGTTCCTTGGAGCCTTTAAGAACACAAGACTTTTCATGCTTTAGTGGATTAAAAATCACTATCAAAACAATGGATCGCGTGTTGTTAGAAAGTAAGCATATCTCAGAGTCTGGAAATATCAACACTCATTCATCCAGTTACCACTCCAGACCATAAGTAAACACCCAACACTTGTCATGACTCATTAGCCAGGGTCAGTGTGAGGCTGGGATCTCTCCCTTGGCCAGGAATGCGCTGTCAGTGAGGACCAGGAACTCAAGCCCTAACTGCTGAGTCAGAACACTGGGCCTAGAAGGAGCTTGGGGAAGCTAATAGTTCCATCTCTAAGTTGTAGCTTCTTGAAGCTGCAGAGATCTGTCTGTAATGAAAACAGGGTGACGTCTGTGATTGTGTCATGAGACCCAATAAAACTGGGGTGGGGGGGAGGGGAATTCCATGAATGCATGAACTGTTTCACAAGAAGGGCAATCAGTGAGTAGACAGATTGTGTAATCTGCACCCATCAGGACTTTGACGGACAATTTTCTATATTTTGATGATTAAAAGGTAGAAAAAATAGAGGCCAATGAGATGGCTCAATAGATAAACTGCTTGAGTTTGAGCCCTGGAACCCATATAATGGTAGAAGCAAAGCACTGATCCTACCACATTCTCCATACACATACCATGGGAATGCATACTCACATCGTCATCAACACCACCACCACCACCACCATCACCATCATCACCACCATCACCATCATCACCACCACCATCACCATCATCACCACCACCATCACTACCACCACCATCACCACCACCACCATCATCATCATCATGTAGGGAAAACAATTCACCATAGCAATTTTTCACGTTTATGAAAGGTTTCAATACATAAAGTTAAACAATGAACAAAGAATGCATTGATCTAATCAGCACTCTGGTCTTAAGTACATATTTATATGTATGTGTGTTTGTGTGTTTGTGTGTGTGTGTGTGTGTGTGTGTGTGTACATACATACATATATGGAGAGAGAGAGAGACAGAGACAGAGACAGAGAGAGACAGAGAGAGAGAGAGAGAGAGAGAGAGAGAGCGCATGAACACGGTAGGATGAAAACTATGCCAATTTCAAGGCCTTGTCTTAGATTAAAACATATCTATTTTTTTTAAAGCATGGATTTCCTTCCCTGAAAACTTTATAACGGTGGTTAGGAGCTAGGAACAAACTGGCCCAAATTCTTTGCACATCTTTACACGCTAAGACTAGATGTGGTCTCACAGTTGAAGCCAAAGTTAGCAGTGAGGTACAGCTGATCAAATAGAGGTCTTACGGTGACTTAACTTTATCAGGGTGCACATCGCTACATTAGGTCTGCACTCTTGCTCTGGCATCCAGTGAACTCCCTCCTCAGAGCCAGGTATGCAACTTGAAGAACTGTACAAAGATGGTCAGAAAAGCTTGAAATACTGGCAGACTCTTAGCAAGATCAAATATCCTGATTTTCCAAAGGAGGTATATTACCCTAAAAGTCAAAGCACCATGTAGAAAGCCCGTTGATTCACAGGCAGCGCTAAATAAAATGCATCCCACAGTACTTGCATTGTCAATGTTGGCTCCTGTTCTCAAAGGAGTTGTGTGCTCTGGAAATTACCTTAGGACAGGACCTGCTAGGGTCAAATGACACCTCAGCAAGAGGCAACACAATTCTCTTGTCCCATACACATCTACCTTTAGGCGAGTCGCCAGATGGAGGAGTAGGCCTTCCAGAAATTGCCTGAACATTTTAAATTGGCATTAGAAAATCCTGTTAGGTCAACAGAAACTTGCTACATTCCCCCCACCCCACCCCCGCTAAAGCCCACCTTGATAATGCCATTCAAATACAATACAAAATTAAATTCTTCAATAGCAGGAGCTACGTAGCCCCATGCTACCTCTGTCCCTGTGCTTTTAAACTGCATCCAGAGGGGTCAACAACTCACTTGTTGATCTTCTCTAGGGAAGACCACACCCATTGGTTATGCAGTGCCAATGGTCAGCCCTGAAAACATACATACAAATAACATTACACAGACTGAACAAGTTCTATTTAGGAAAATATGTGTATATACATTTACACATATCATGCATACAATAATAATTAGTAAATAAAAAGGTCATGAATTTGAAAGAGAGCAGGGAGGATATGTAGAAGTGTTTGGAGGAATGAAAGGGAAGGGGAAATGTTGTAACTAAATTATAACCCTAAAATAACAAAAATAAATTAACTGTAAAAAAAAAAAAAAACCAAAAAGCAAAAAACAAGTATCTTATGTTGATATCTGAAAACAAAGAATCTTGTCATTATTTCCATAATAATAAAACAAATGAGAAAAGAAAAATTACAAAAAGAATGCACATTTCTTGCCAGGTTTTGGCTGTTTTTATTGGTCAGAAAAGACTCTAGACTAAATAAAAATAAAGATAAGGTAGAGTGTTAACCACCATCATCAGAGAAATGAGACACAAAATGAACACTCTAAGATGGACCATCAGAATATGACCCGGAGCTGGGGAAATGGCTCATCAGAGAAATGAGACACAAAATGAACACTCTAAGATGGACCATCAGAATATGACCCGGAGCTGGGGAAATGGCCCAGTCAAAAAAGGGCTCGATTCAGAAGCACAGGAGTCTGAGCTCAGATTCCCACAGCTCATGAAAAAGGCAAGAACTCCTGCACTGAAGGCTCAGAAGATTTCATAGAAGTGGGGGTCAGGTAGGCATGAAGAATATAAAAGGTAAAGAGCATCAAATCTGCTGTGAGAATGTGTCTTCTAGCAGTGTCAGGAAAGCTTAACTCATGATATGCTAACAATACAGTTGCCTAAACAAGACCAGAACAGTGATTATATCAATAGATATATTAACCCAGAATAGAGGAGATGGAATAGGGTCCAGACCCTAGACAAAGAACTACGGGCAACTAATGAATGCTAAGACTATTAGTCTCTCCCAGGGATGGGATTCTGGCTAGTGAAAACAAAGTGGTCAGTCTGAAATCATATAGACACAGCCACATTAAACAAACTCAGCAGGTTTATTTATATATTTATGCACTTAAGTATATGGTAGCAAAAATAGTTGGTAAGGGAGAGGCCATCAATTTGAAAAGAAACTTAAGGGAACACATGAGAAGGGTCCCAGGAAGGAGACATGATGGGGTTGGCAGAAACTAAAAGAAGAAATACAAAGTTATATTAATTCTTAAAGACTTAAGAAAACAATTTTAAAATAGATTGATGAGTTTAGCTTTTTAAAAATTTCTAGACATAAAGTGCATAATTATCATTTTTACGACATCCACATGTGAAAGAAAGGACAGAGCTACTAAAGGAACAGTTCTTATATTTTATCACTGTTAAAATAAGTTCAAAACAAGGGACTATAACTTTGAGATGTTAAATGTAACCTCCATAGTAACCATGAAGATTACAGCTGCAGGATATACTCAAAGGATGATAAAGGAATTAAAATAGTTTGCTACAAAACAACAACAACAACAAAAGCCCCATCTAAACATAAAACAAGAGTGCAGCAAATGAGAGACAAGAAGAGCTATCAACCATTGAGATAGACATCAAATTTAAGGCCTTCCCTTATCAGAAAATTAATATAAATGAGGTAAATTCCCCAGTCAAGACAGAGATTGACAGAATGGATTTTCAAAATGAAAACAAGGTCTAGAGAGATGGCTCAGTGGTTAAGCGTCCTGCCTGTTCTTCCAGAAGACCCAGGTTGTATTTCCACCTGCGCATGGTGGCTCACAACCTTCTATAACTCCAATCTCAGAGGCTCTAGTACCTTCTTCTAGCCTCCTCTGGCAATGTATGCACAATGGTGCATAGGACATACATGCAGGCAAACACACAAAAACATAAATGGGTTATTTTTAAAGAAAATAAATAACCAAGGCTGCCTGCCCTGGGGGTGGGGGGACACTGGGGAGGGATGAAACCCATGTCCCTCCAGCACTTAATCCATAACTGAATACGGACAGGCCCAGTACAAATAGATGCAGATGTTATGAGCTGATGGCTAAGCTCAGTTGGTATCAAAACAAAAAGACATGATAATGAGAGAGAAATACATTGGGAAGGGAGAGGTGATAGACAGTAGGTTATCAGAGGCAGAGAGCACTGGATAGGAACAAAATGCATTATACACACACGAATGAAACCATCAAAGGACAAATTAATTAAAGAAGCAGGAGGAAGAGGGTGAGGAGAAGAGGAAGAGGAGGAAGAGGAGGAGGAGGACAGGGAGAAGAAGAGAAGAAAAAGAGGAGGAAGAGGAGGAAGAGGAAGAGGAGGAGGAGAAGGGTATGAACATATGCAGCATGAACTAAGACTTCCTGGAATTACTATACCAGAATACTGTAGACTATGTTGTTTAAGGAGCGAGGTATGTGTATCAGTTCTGTATACTGGAAGTTTCCCCTCACAGAGCTGCTAGTGTTGGCTCTCCCAGGGCCTTTCTCCTTGGCTTGTAGACACCTTCTCCTCCTCCTCTTCTCCTCTGGCCTTCCCTCTTTGCCTGCCTTTGTCCAAATCACTTCTTCTTTTCAGGCCCACTCTAATGACGACTTTTTTTTTTCTTAATCACCTAAAATGTCCTTTCTCCAAATACAGTCACATTCTGGGCTACTGTAAGTGAAGATTACAGGATAAGAAATTTGGGTGAATCTATATTTCACCAGATAATAATGTGTGGGTTGTGGGACGTTATTACATCACAGGGAATTTCTATCCAATTTACGAGTTTAGGAAATACCCTTCTAAGTTCTTCATAGCCTCAAATGAACTCAACACCACACACAGAGTTCTTTGTTTCTCAGGGCTGTCTCATCAGACAAAGGATTCCCACTCATTGTGAGTTCTTTTCTGCTAAAGGATAGGCTTTCAGACTGCCCTCCTAGCTTAATGCAGACCTCAGACTCTGGGTCTTATCTGTGAACTCTAATATACTGCAAGAAACACCCAGGAGAACCCACTGGTCCCTTTCGAGAAAGATGAAAACCAAGAAGGAAGAGAGTCTCAGGTAGAGCCTTCCTTCACTTCACCACAGAGCCCTTCCTCAAGGTTGTGTGTGCTGACATTGCTCGCAAATAGCAATGGTCATTTGAAAAATCTTGCAAGAGATAGAATAAAAGAAAGCATATATAATAAAATAAAACAAAAAGCATAATTCAAACATACCATTTTTATAAGAAAATAAACTTTAGATCCAAAGACATAGGTTAATTAAAAGGAAAGCCCATCTCATGATTTAATAATGGGCAAGACAGACTTTACAAAGCAAGTTACAAGAGACAAAGGAAGATGTATACTAATAAAAACATATTTAACAACCATAAATATTTACACATGATATCACAGGCCATGTAACTATATGAAAATGGAAGCACTGAAGGAAAACAAACCTAGTCCCACCATCACAGGTGAAAATATCAATAGCTTATACTCAGCGGTGCACTAGCAGCCAGCCACAGAATGAGTGGAAATTAATACAGCAGCTAGAGTTGACCCTTGAACATGGGGATGAGGGATGTTAGCCCCTAAAACTGAAGTCTCACAGAGCTGGGGATACAGCCCAGTGATAGAGTCCCGCCTAGAATCTATGAGGCATTTGGTTCAATGCCCTGACAGACCAAGGAAAGGGAGGGAGGGAGGGAGAGGAGGGAGGGAGGGAGAGGAGGCAGAGGAGGGAGAGGAGG
>LR754666.1:0-26481 GCA_902729485.2 Mus minutoides | reverse complement strand
TGAACTACTATAATTGAACCCAGGGCTACATGTGACATAAGCAAGCATGTTTCATCAAACTAAATTTCCGTTTAAATTTTTGTTTTGAGACCAGGTCTCATAAGGTACACTTCTTCCTGTTACCTACAGATTACAAAGAACACAGCTGCTCAAGGGGAAATAATTAGCATACCACCAACTTTTAGAAATTTACCTGGTAACTTTCTAGCTCATTGCAAGGACAATAGGAAATGGCTACAAAATTCTTCAGGCTATATATAATATGTACTTCAGTTCACTTTTTATACAACTATAATTTAATAATGCATCTTTAAATTTGGTTACAATTGTCTTGATTGCAAATGATGCTGTATATACGTGATTGTCCCCATTATTTAATATGTGCTTATAAATATGTACATATATTATACATAACTGTGTAGTTGAAATACATATTCCATATATGAACATTCACACACACATACTTATATAGAATAGATACTGTGATATAAGGAATGAATATCAACTCCCTTATTAATAGAGGTATTGCTTGTTTGTTCTCAAAAGTTAGATGACATTGATTCCTTAAAATTACATTATCTTCATCTACATTTTACTTTAACTTCTCTGTAAAAGCATATTACCAGCATAAACCACTTAAGGACGTTAGAAATGCCCTTTAGAGATGGAATGAAGAAATCTGATCAGAGAGTAAACACGTGTGGGGGGATGTGGGAAGCACACCAGATGGAAAGAATCAGGCTCACTCAAATCTTCTGACGGAGTGGACTTTAACTCCTCAAATTTAAAGGTTGAGGAGCCCGAGACTATGGGAATCAATTCTGAGTCTCGAAAAACAAATCCCATACTTCTCACATAAAATTCCAGGAACTTTAGAGAAAGAACTGCTACAGAGATGTTTGTTACAAAGCCTCCTAGATACCAGCAGCAAAGACCCCCATGCCACCAGAATACATGGTCTAGGGAGAACACCAAGGTCCATCTATCCTGACTGTCATCCTGAACATCTGGGTAACCCTGGCAGCACTAATCATGCACTTGCCTGTAAGATGTCCCTCTTTCTCTCTCCTTCCCTTTATATTCTATCTTTTTTTCTCCTACACTCAGTTAATTCCATGACTACCTACTCTACATTGACCCTCCTAAAATGTGTTGTAATGGACTTTAACCTTCATGAAATCAGGTTTCCCAAGCTCTTCCCAGTCATGTTAGCCACACAACTCTCCCAGAGGTTTCCCATCCTTCCCACCCCTTCCCTTCCTCCATCCTCGAATAGGTTGACATACATGGCCATTTTCCCAAAATCCTACACTGGCAGTATAACTTTTCCCGCCAAGCCGAGCATCCAAGGCAGACCTAATCTTTCCATTATCTAACCACTCACGTCTCCCCAGGCTAATCTTGCAGCATCCCTGACATCAGCCTTATCCTTTGATTATGATTTCGCACACACACTGTTTCCAGTTCTCACTGAAGACAAAGCCCAGCCTCCCTCAGTAGTCACTTCAGTTAGTAAATGTACAAGAGTGCCTTTAGGAGTGCTTCAGGGCTGTCCTAACCCGGATCAGTGTTTGTCTCACCAGATTAAGTGAAGAACGGACACCATGCGTGAGGGACTCTTTGAGGGTAGACTGTACTCAGAGGACAGTCGCCACACGGCATTGTGTCACTTCCACAATGCTTTCTTCCTCCTTGTTTCAAGTGTAATTCGTCCAGAAGTGATGTAATCACAGTCACATGATCTTCAGTACTTTCAAGAACCTATATATGTTATTAAGTGGCATAAGGTACATTAATGATTAAAGCCTGACCTAACCCATCACCCTTTACTCTGAGTAAGTACAAACGGGCTGACTAGCTGTGTGGAAATGGGGGCAAGGTAGGTGATGTAGGCAAAAGCTCACATAGGCCACAGAAAACTAGATAATACCATCAGCTACTGTAGGGCATGGAGAGGCTAGGCACACTATGGGTTGAGACGCAAACAAGCAAGGAACCCCAGCAATCATTGGCTAACTAAATGGGGAATGGGACTCTTACTGTCCCCACACCATGCTCTACAGAGTCCTAGAACAACCTCGTGTCATCCTGGAAACATGGCTTTGGCCCTCTTTCCTCAGAGTTTCTACCACCTCTTAAATCACTATGTAAACCAGAAAGGCCTTGTCCTCCTGTCTGCCCCATCCATCAAGTGGTACACAGCCACTGCCATGGGCATCTCTCTCTGTGGACTGAAAAGTAAGAGGACACTGGCCCACAGGCAGCAGCTTCAGCTTCCAGAAGCAGATGCCCACCACGGGCACTTTAAAGGTCATCTCTCTCTACAACTTGCTCCTCTAAGTACCCTGTAAGTGGTTCCACGATCATGCCTATTTTTAGTGCCAAACATTTCACTTATACCAGATTGAGCTGAATCTACAATTACCAAATGTTCTCAATCACATGCACACTGTCTTAGTCTTTCCAAAACAGACCTGGTTTAAAAAGTGCCTCTGCTACCAGGCTTCCTGAAGCAAGCACGGCAATAGCGTGTATCTGAAGGGAGCAAATGGCAAAGCAGAAGTCCTGAGCATGTTTGTGTCAGAAGTTGGCAACTGCCCACAGAGTTCATTTGGTCTTCCTGAAGATCCAACAAGGATAAAATACCTCTGATACTCACCAGATGTGGCTACCTAATATTTTAGAGAAAGATATTCATCTATCATCATTAAGTTGTTAATGTTAACTGCTTAGAACCCCTGGTATACTATCTAGGCTCTCCTGCTCTGATCCTCAGGGAACTTGGGAGTAGGGAACAAAGGCCAGGTCTAAGGATAAGAAGGAAGGAGAGACAGAACACCTCCCATCTTTTTCAGCCAGACCTTGCCTGAGTTTGTCCTTTTTACTTACTATTTTTAATAGATAAACCCTAGTTCTCTCATCGGGACTGAGAAGTAAAATTTTTCTTACTGTGGAAAACCTGAGCACTTGGTAACCTCCCTTGATCTTAAGAGCAGCCCAGAAGAAAATCATTGACCTCTAGTAACCCAGAAAAGCAACTCACTTCTCTGTTTCTCCACTCCCAACCGGTTCCCTCTGGTGACAAATCAGGAGAATTAACAGGGCAACTGTGTATTAGTGAGACTAGAAAAATGTAATGTCTTTCGATGGTAAAACTCATGACATAAAGATTATATCAAACATCCCTGTGTTTTGGTAAACTTACAGACCGTAAAAATCAGTGCAAGCTGTGGCTACTCAAAGGAGAACTTTAATGGGTATCATAAAATACAAGGCAGGAGTCTGTGGAGAGAATAAATTTTCATTTAGGGTTTCCAACAACAGCATCTTCCTGCCTCAATGTGAAACACCTAGCACCATCTTGACTTCTGCCCCTGAACTTATTCTAGAGAAGAAAGCAAGGTGAAGTAGGCCAATACCTCCTGCCAAAGTCTATCAAAGGCTGGGTACGATACCTATGGGCGTGGCAGAGATAGAGGCCACTGTCATCTTAGAGATTGCCTTAAAAAGCTCTGACCAAACTGTGGCCAGAGTTGGTTGGGTAATGTAGGGAGAGGAGTTGTCTACAGTAGCAGCAGTTTTCTGGAACACGACAGAGTGGTGACAGATCTGCAGCTGGGCTGCTCTGGGTTTCTAACCTAGAAATGGGATGGCATAGCAAGAGCAACATTGTACTTTGTCAAGCATTATTAGTCACCTTTGTCTAGTCATGTCTTCCAAATGGGACCAAGCTCCTGCAAAACTTGAGAAACGGAGGAGGTTGTAAGATTCACAAGGCAGTATACATAAGCTGTAACAGCTGTAGAACAGAGGGGTCCTGCCAAACCCACCATGCTGCCCATAGTTGAGGTTTCTTTCCATCTCTACCTTGCAATGCTAAAGACAAATGAAATGCCAACACCTGCACCCTTCCATGTTCATACAGGAAAGGAAATGAGTCTTACCAGACCATCACAGTTGCTAATGGCAACAGAGGTTCCTGGAATGTCCATGATGTCACCAACGTAGGCACAGCTGGTCCGCAAGGGCTCTGATCTCCAGCTTCCCTCTGAAGCACTTCCGTGTGGATGGCTGTTTCCGGGGTCAGTGGTACTCTCATGCCATTCCACCACAGCCCCAGGAGCTATGAAGTGAGTGTTTGGCTTCAGCCGAAGATGAAAATCTCTTCCGAATGCCGTGACGTTGAAGAACAAATGCTCTGAGTTAGACGACACGTCCCTGGGTGACCTCTTTTTGTGATTTGCAGAAAGAATATGGGAAAGATAGTGTCCTTTTAGATTTGTGCTAACTGGTGTCACCAGCTCATACTCTCTGTATCTCTTTGTTGGTAAATCTGTGGGGGTAAAAAAAAAAAGAGAGAATTGTAATGCATCAGACAGTAGGAAAACACAGCGTAAAGCCCTACCTCACAAAGCTAAGCCAAGCTTTGCAATGAAATCTATCCTTGAGATAGAGCACAGATAATACTTTTTGATAACTAAAATCATCTCTCAAATGTACTTAGAAAATCCAATTATTTTATTTTTAAAATTTATTAAATCATGAACATTTATACCTTGTTGCTATATTTAAGAGCATGAATATGCCTCTATAAACTATATCTGGTTCATTTAAAATTAGGACACATGCCTAAAATAACTCAGGATTTCCATAAGAACTTTTAGCAAAGTTACTATTATATAAAATTTCTTGATTTTATTTTATTCCCTGTAGATAGCTAGAGTCATATTCGGTATCTTTCTTTTCTGGTTCTAACACAAACTTAGAATTTATAGACGAATTTTAACACTATAGTTTATGGTTTCTTTTCCAACCTAACATCTCTGAAAATCATACAACACTAATAGGAAACTGGGATTCAAGAAGGGCCTGATTGCAAAGTCAGCAACTTTAAAGCTTAGATACAAATCCAAATTATACTCCAAAACCTATACTCTTTTTCTCTCTGTTGTGCTATGGTACTATGTCACAATAGTTAATCCTGATTAAACAAACAAACAAACAAACAAAACAAAAACAAATAAAAAAATGAAAGAATAACCAAAAAAGAAGAAACCACAATCTATAAATTGACATGCAGAAACATGAGAGTATGATATTCTCATTTTATATTATATTATTTCCAAGGCATAAGTGTCTATTTGCATATGTATTTGGAACCCACCTTATAACATAGGTAACCATTTACACACTAAATTACACCTCCCAGTCAAGACTATCTCCTTTAGGCTATTTGAATCTATGGACTTGGGAAAAATAAAATGACCTGAGATGCTGTAGAAAGAAACAATGATGAAATGAGCATGAAAAAAAGAAAAAAATAAGCATGAGGAAGAGAACCGTGAGCATGAATTTAAAGACTTCCCACTTTCAGAATTCTCACCCAAAACTAGTGCAGTAATGTATTCATGTTGCCCAACAAAACTAACTGAATCACAAATAATGATTGTCTATAGAAATCGAGTCTTTGCAATCCATTAAAGTATTTAGAGCCTAAGATCCATAATGAACCAATAATATGTGTATGTTAGGTGTCTTCAAAAATCACTGTGTCCTCGAGGGGGAAGTACAGAAGGACGGATGAGGCATGTTGTAACTTGGAAAGCTTTAGTGTACATGTCAATGTTATGCTACCTACATTGACCAATGCATTTAAACAAACTACCAGTCTTGGTTATGCACATGAAGCAAGCAACACATCTGCAAGTATCATTAGGCAGAGGAGCAGTGCACACTCTGCAGAGCACAGTGAAGGCTGGCTCTGACCTGGAGAGCCTAGCTGCACATCCCCAAAGCAACTAAGTGAGCGTGAGCGACGCTGGTCTCCCTTACAACCAAACCCATAGCAAATGCTTCCATGAATTCTGGGCTGGTAATTTAAAGAATGAACTCAAGAGTTACAGGGGCAGAGTGGTGGGGGTTGGGGGTGGGGAGGAATTGTTCACAAGCAGGTACGAATCAAGCCCATGGATGAGACCTGAGAAGACACACCCCAAGTAAGGTCTGTATGGACAATGGGCCACTCTTTATTCACTTGACACTCAATATACAATAACCTAATATAAGGTTTTCTATATATCAGACTCTACAGCCAGATGGATTTCTCCATTGTGTGTTAGTTTTTGGTAACCAGACAACTTTTTCTTTGTGTATGCTGCTGGTCATAATGACTTCTAGTTCTACTCAGGATGCACGATCGTCTCCCCTACAGCAGTGATCTGTTATAACTCTGTCTCCAACCCTCAGTTCACTGCATCCAGGGAAGGAGCGAACAATGCTTAAATTTAATGTATGGATTTCCCATCTCCTCGGAATGGAATTCACACAAGGAAGTCTAGACAACATACTGATGCCTGGATTAAGAGACTGGAGAATACGAATACAAGAAGCCCCTCCACGCCCAAGAGGATAAGGAGAGCAACACAGACAGGGAACCATACATCCCAGACCTCTGAGACAGTTCCATTTCAGACAGTGTGCTCTGAATTCTTATTTAAAAGAAAGATGCTACAGAAAACCCCTTTCCTGATGCTAAATAATAAATCATCTTTTAAATGTACACATAAGAATTATTTCTGAAATGAAACCCTGAATCAGTCATTTACCCCTTGGGAATGGAGGTTAGTAGGGAAAAGATGAACTCAGCAAGCCCTAACACCCTGGTGCTTACTAAGGAACTCCCCAACTGTCTGCTATTTATTGGCAAACTACTTTGCTCTGTGAATTGTGCATGGGAATGCCTGGTCTCTAACACAGCAACCACAACCCTTATTCTATAAATGGGGAAGCAGGGCTAAGCCTGCTTTGAAGAGAGATGCCTGAGGAAAATCTCAGCTCTGACCACTTGGCTCTGAAAGCAAACTCCACATTCTCATCCACTTGGGTACAGATGGAGCACGTTACTGTCAATTTCTAACTTAAGAGCTGAACTATGAAGGAAAGTTAGCACATAACACAGCTTCGGGAACTTCTGTAACAGGCTATAAATTCTACTTTGGGAAGGAGAAATGGGAAAGTGGGTAGCAACTCTGAAGCTACCAAAAGCATTTCGATCACAGGTTATAATTACATAAAATCCAAATTATGTCCAATATTCATGTCCTGGATTTTAAAAGCATGTGCTTGACAGTCCCAGATTCTACAGAGCAGTTCTACACATGCTTAGAAATGAACAATATGTAAAACACCAACAAGCTGAATCAACTACCGCCTTGATCAAGATCTTCATTATCCATCCATTGTTTTCTTGGTTACCAACTAGACATTAGTCATAGTTCAACATCATGTATTTGTCAAGAAGTTCACAGGAATGTCAACCAGAGACTCCATGAATACTAGCCAATAAAAACATAAATATAATTACTTACTAATTAAGAAAATGGCATGTTCAATTTTAAAAGATAGAAATATATGACTCCCTGATCAATGGAATTGTAGATCCAGAAATCAATGCACAGACATTTGATTTTTCTTTATAAAGAAGACAGAAATACACACTGGAAAGTAGACAGCATATTCAACAAGTGGTACTGGCAAAACTGAATTGTTTCATGAAGAAGAATGCAAACAGAGCCACACTTATCACTCTGCACAAAAGTCAACTTCAGGTGAATCTTACTTTGAGATGCCATCTTACACTGATCAGAATGGCCAAGATCAACAAAACATACAACAGCTCATGCTGGAGAATATGGGGAAAGAGAAACACTCATTCATTGCTGGTGGGAGTGCAAACTTGTACCGCCATTATGGGAATCAGTGTGGTGGTTCCTCAGGAGGCTACAGCTAGATCTACCTCAATATCCAGCAATACCATTCACTATTGAGAATATACTCAAGGGATGCTTCATCCTTCTACAGAGACACTTGCTCAACCATGTTCATTGCTTCTCAATTCACAATAGCCAGAAACTGGAAACAATCTTGATGTCTGTCAGTAGATGAATAGATAAAAATCCACATTTACACAGTGGAATATTACTCAGCCGTTAAAAAGATAAAACATGAATTTCATAGGTAAATGAATAGAACTAGAAAAAAATCATTCTGAATGACAAAACCCAGAGCCAATGAGACAAATATGCTATGCATTTGTCTATATCATATTAGCTGTTAAGTCATTGACAAGCAAGCTATAATCCATATAAACACACAGGCTAGGTAGAGAATAAGGGACTAGGGGGACAAGATGGATCTCCATAGCAGGAGGGAAAAGAGTATATAGTTATACATGAATGAGGGATGAGGGAGTGACTAGAATAGGAGGACCAAACAAGGAGGGGAAGGAAAGATGGGGCAAGGGGAGGAATACCAGGAGGGACGCTAAAAGTAAGGGCCATTTGAGGAGTTAAATGGGAACCTAATTTAGTAGGAACATTTTTCTATAATGTGTATATATATGAAGGTGATCTAAATGAAATTGCCAAGTAACTGGGGAGAGGAGACTGAGCCCCAGCTGGGCATCTCATCATCCAATGAAGCTTCCAGTGCAGAGAATGAATTACATACAACTAGTTGAGTTTTTGGCCAAAGGGACCACCATGGAGTTCCCTGAACAACCAAGGCCATTAGTGGCTCTCCATAAACTGATGGTAAGGCCCTATTGCTGAAGACAATACCCACACAACTCACTGAGCATGGAGTTGAACTGCTGCCTGCATAGAGCCTTCATCCTTACACAGTACTAGAAAGTACTCTCTGTGCTACCAAAGAGGAAATGTAAAAACCAATGCAGCTATAAATCTCTTCATCTATAAGAGATATATACTGGTTCAATAGTGGCACATGGTCTGTGGGCATAGCTAACCAACATCTGGTTTGATGTAAGGAACTCCGTAAGATAGAACCCATACCCAACACTGCTTGGGTGGCCAAGAACCTGAGATTAAAAAGCCCAGAGACATAGAAGAAAACCAACTACTACTGTTATAAGGAACATAACGATAAAATGACTCCTAACAACATTCAGCTATACTCATAGATCAGTGCCTTGCTCAGCAAGCATCAAAGAAGCTCCTGTCTACAGTGGATGGGAACATACAAGGACCAACAGCCAGACAGCATGCATAGAGTGAGAGACCTTAGAACAGTGATCCCTGAAAGGGATGCCTCCCTCAAACCCCTCCCTTCAGGGATCAGGGAACTCTGCAGAAAAGGAAGGAATGTGAGCGCCACAGAGGATGGAGGACACCAAGAATACAAGGCCTTCTTGACACATCAGGGCTGTCACACATATGAACTCACAGAGACTGTGAGAGTGCATAGGCCCAGCATGGGGCTGCACCAGATGGGGTCTGAGAGAAGAGAGAAGTGGACAAGCACACACACCCCATCTTTAACCCAAAAGCTATCTCTAACTAAAAGCCACTTGCAAATGAAAAATTAGTTTTTCCAAAGGAGTCATGCTGGGAAAAGAACCACTCCTAAGAGTAGGCCTCATCCTCCCGTTTTCTGAAGACAGAGGGAGGAGGAGTGGATGGGGAGAGAAGGTAAAGGAGGAAGATCTGGGAGGAGAGAAGGGAGGGGAAACTGTGGTCAGGGTGGAAAGCAAATTGATTACTTAATTATTAAAAAAAAAAAAAAAAAAAGGAGTAGGCTCCATGTCCAGCAGTAGATGGTCAACACAGAACAGACAACAGTGTCTTTCTTTGGAGATTCTTTGTCTCACAATGTCAACTCAGGGCATTTTTTTTAAACCTTATAGGTCTTTTGCATTATATGGACTTTTTCTTCAGCTCTTTTTCTTATTTGGTTGTTTTGTCTTACTCTGACTTTTTTTTATGATTTATCTTATTGGACCGTATTATTATTACTGCCTGTTTTCTAAAGAAAGACAGAAAGGATGTGGATTGGGATGTGAAGGGAGGTGGGGAGGACCTGGGAGGAGAGTTAGGGAGGATCTTGGAATATGGGAGGACCTCAGAGGAGGAGGGGGAGAAGAATCTGTAATCAGAATAAAAGGAAGAAAAAAAAAGAAACTATACAACTGTCAAAGGTGATGGCTGGATGGCCAAAGCATTAACTATGAAGTTTCTGTGGGCCTTGACTTTAACAAGTATGGAGTGCTTGAAGGGTTCATGGTACTTCAAGCACCATGAACCCTTATTAACAGATAAACCCACTGTTACTCACTCATGACCACAGCATCGTGAAGGAGCAGAGATTTTTCCCACAGCACCCTGACACATGTGTAGATAGTCCATCTCTCTCTTAGTCTCCATACCCGACAACAACCATTTCAATAAATGCTCTACATCTTCTCCAGTTTTCACTCTGATCCTTTCCCTTTCCCTACCAGTTCTGTTAACCTTTGAAAGCTTAGCGATCTTATTTATAAATGTTTATTTATGGAATTTTTTTCCCTCTCCACTTGCATGAAAGCTTCATGAGAGCAAGAAGTGTATCTGTTCTCTTCACTATAGAACCCAAAGTGGGTCAATGGGTTTTTTTTGTGGGCGTGTGTGTGTGTGTGTGTGTGTGTGTGAATAAAGAAATGAGTGAGAGCAGTTTGAACCTACGGAGTATCTAAAAGTAGCGCACATTCCTCTCCTAAACCGTAATGTTAGCACAAAGCCATCAAGGAGGACAAACTGCAAAGGCTGACCCAGACCTAGAGCCAGAATTCTGTCTGCAAAACATGTATATGTTTCTCCCAGATCCTACTGACTTATAAATCAATTATCTCACTGCGTTCACGCCTTACAGCTTAAGCCACCAAGAATAAGTAATGGACGCAATTATTAAAACAGACCTTCAGGAAGGCAGACATGGAACCTCTCATTCTTAACAGAAGGAAATTAGTTCCCACACTAGGCCAGTCCAAACGAGTTGTTGTTTTTTTTTTTTTTTTTAAATTAAAAACCCATTAGGTCCTTGTCTTGTCTCTTTCTACACACTAAACATCTTGGGTAAATTTGGTTATTCTTTCTGTAAGTTACAAATAGAGAGCCATTAGCTCAAGCTTACTTCCCAAGAAAATGTGTATCCTCAGAGGGCCCTAGGCATCTCTCCACCTCTAGCCTTACCCTCCACTGGTGAAGGAGAACGATGCATGCAGCTATGACGGTGGGATGAGGAAGAGGTTTGCAAAGGGCAGCATCTCTCTCATCATCCTTTCTGAGAAGTCTCATGAAAATAATACACCCTCTTCTGCTTTACCAGGGACAGTCCAGGCTCAACCTGACACACCAGGTTGAGACTCAGTACAACTTGTCTGTCACCGTGAGACCAGACTTCCCTGCAGCCTCTTTTGTAAAGAACATCTTTGCTGTTTCTAAATCTCAGGATGCTCAGAGATGAGGCAGTCTAGAGGGAGACAGTCCACTTTAGGATTGTCTCAGAACTCAAACTGCTCCTAACAATATCCATCCACACCATCTTTGACAGCCTAATTATAATGCAAGGTTTTAGGAGGAGAGAAAGTTCTCTTGGATATAAATTCCTCTCTTTTAATAAAGTTCCTTATTTGAATATGTTAACTATACAGACTAATGAGTTTATACGTCCTCTGGTCATACCCTCTCCCTTTTTCCTCCTTTGGTCTCCATTTCCCTTTCCTCTTACTCATCTTTCCATTTGTACTATATTAAGTAACTCCTTTTGCAGATAGATGTTTGCTAGATACATGTAAATCTGTAGTCAGATTTAATCATTGCACACCAACTACATCAAAAGCAACATTCTGTTTCCACATAGAGGCTTCATATTCCAATACCAAAACTCAGGAGGGGAAAAATGGATCCAACATGTTCTAAAAAATCTGAAACTTAAGGTTCCATAAGATGTCAACTTAACCTCAGGTGACAAACCACAGTCAGAATGCTGGCACAATAAAATGTACAGGATTGTCCTTAAGCTATGGGATGTATTTGAGGTATATATGATGCATAAGAGAATTTCATGTCTTGTGTTGGGTCTCATCCTTAAGATACCTCATTATTCAGATGTAAATCTTCAAAAATCTGAAAGACAAACACTTATAATCCTGGGCATTTAAAGTTGGATCCCTTAGCCTATATTTAGAATTATTTGACTTTCTGTTTGAATAATAATAAAAAAAAAACAGTAGATTTTCCTAATACTTTCAAAACTTAAAACATTTCTGAAGTTTTAGACTCTTACACACATCTTGATCTAGTGTGACACTGTACATACAATAAGCAAAATATTTTCAAAGAAAGCAGCCAGTCATCCACACTGTAACTGAAATGGTCAGTTTTCTGCTGAGAATCTTTAACTTATCTAAATAAAACTGAACATTCGGCTTGACATCACCACATATGCTCACAGTGTGCAGATGGTCATAAATCAGTGTTGGGAAGTTGTATCATATCAGATTTTCCCCATTAAGGTCATGGTCAAACCCTACTGATTTTCTCCCCAAAACTGCCCCTTCTTTTCTTCTAATCACATCTAAGTTCTTATTACCATGCAATGTAATGCTGCAAGTGCCAAGCCCAAATTCCCCACATACAGTTTTTTTAATGATATTATGTAAGTTAGACATAAACATTGTCTAAGCCACTGTCCAGAGAACTATTGTAAAGCCCTAGGTCTGTATCACTCCCCTAGTGCTGTTAGAAACCTAAGACCTTCTGTGTCCACTCATCCATAAAAGGACAGTAACAGTAAAAATGAAACATCCCAGTCAATAGAATAGTACCTACTACTGAGTGGTCTGTATATACATACATTAGCAGAGGTACCTAGTCTGAGTTCAAACCCCCAGTACCAGACTAACAACACTGACAAAGTAATTACCAATTTTACCATGCTGTTATCTCTGAATAGTTTGCCATTATTTCCTGATAAAATTCATAACATTGATATCTTTATTCATGTTAGACCCCCAAACTGGTAAGCAAATACTCTTATAAACAAAACAGAAAGCTGGAGATAGAGCAACTTAATCTAAATCAAAACTTAAGTTAGGCACTTAAGGCCCTCTGCAAGTTTGTTCTCCGCATCACACCTATTGGCCTCCCGAAGCACAATGGTGCTCAGTAGGCCTGGCTTCCTTGCTCTGCCTTCGCAGCCCACTCTGATGGACTACAAGGGAACAGACCCACTAGGTGAATCCAGCTGGGCCCCCAAGACTGTCCTCCAGCCCCATTCTTTCCAGGAACCAAGTGCATAAGGAACAAGCCTCTGTGTATTAGCTTCTCACTATTAAATCGTGTGACACAAATCAAAGCCACCAGTATAAGAGTTTTCCAGTTACTTGTTTAATCTCCAAAATGTTAAGGACTCTAGAGCAAAGGTGTAGTACGTTAACTGGGTTTAATGTCCCCTCTCAGAGAATGGGAAAGAAGAGAAGGATGGCTCTTTAGGGAACAGTAGTTTTTTGGGAGTGAACATTCTATGTCGTGTTAGTCAAGAAACCCATCATGATACAGTGACTATGCCCTGGGGTCATCTTATTTTGCTTATACATTTAGCCTCAGGTGCTTCAACAGGGAAAATGTGACAGATGTCCTTCGACATATGTTATAGAGCAATACACAAATGTCTCATAAAGGATACCCAATGTCCCCAGTACACCATAAAGCTCACATCTCAGAGATGCAGGGTAAATTCCCAATATCCCAGACATGCTTAGGTGTTCTATCACTAATCAAGGTTTTCCCAGGCACAAGGAGTATAGAGACCATCGAGACTAACACTTGTATCCTTCCTTCCCCGAACAAGGAAGAGAAGTGGGTGTGGTGCCTGAGCACTAAAGGTCTGGAATCAGACAAGCCTGCATTTAGGCTTGGGCTCTAGCCTGATGAATGCTTTGGCATCTCGAGAGCAAATTGTGAAAATGAAGGCTTACCAAGGGAAATGTGTACAACAGAAACCACAATGCTAAAGGAGGAGCCTGCTCTACCTAGCACAATTCAAGCACATGAAAAATGACTTATCCACAGGAGGAGGAAGTTCCCTCAATCCCTCAACATCTCTTCCCTACACCTCCCACACCACCCTGGAATGTCTGGTGTGGCTAGAAGGACCATAAACCTAGGATGACAGAGGACCCAAAACCCAGACAGGCTGAAGCAATCCTTACCCTATGACCCCACCTAGGGACCTGGGATTCTTTCCCAACAACTGCTGATCACTGCACTACAGAGGTGGCTCACACAGGCAATTTCCTTGATCGAGTACAAATTCTCAGAAACACAGTTCATGCTGGCCTCAAGAGGGAAATAAATCCAGCATTTCTGAGACCAGCTGAAGAGGCACCTCAAGCAACAACATCCCCCCAAATCCTGAGCCCCAGGGAAGGGGATAACTTTCATCACCGCAAGCGACAGCGGCCAACTGTTCTAGCAATGAGGCAAGCAGGGTGAAGAGTAGACATTAAAGAGGACACCAAATACCGAAGGGCTTAGCAAGGCTATAAACACTTACGGGGACAGGAACACATCTTGTATCCAGAGCAATTACGAGCACACCAAACACAGCCAAAACCCCGCCCCTTCTTAGCTCTCCATTTGTCCCCGTGGGCTCTTATCATCATTAGACAGATTATTCTCAGACAGTCTCTTCTTTTAGCTACACACCTATTTTCATAGCTCAAGAGTTTTCATAAAGCTATTGGAAAAATGAAACGGCAATGGGTGGGGGACCCATTAAAAAAGAATAAAGAACTGTGAGCATAGAGATCCTTCACGTTCTTTTTTTTTTTCCTTAAATCTGTCTTTTAATAAATATCTGTTGCACCTGCACAATGTTTACGTTCTATAAAGTCACTCAGGAGAGAGCAGGACATTCTTCAGTGTTCAGGAATGTGAAATCAGGTAGGAGAAGGAAATACATGCTTTGAGCAGAAGTAGCCAAGTATTCTTCCAGGATACATCTTCAAATAGCCAAATAATAGCAGGCTAACAAGATGAGGAGATTGTGTTTTCTTAAGTGAGGAACAAATGCCAAAATGTTACCCTTCCTAGCTTAGATTCTGAAGAGACACTGTGCTGTCTGGCTGTCGCTACTAGAAACTATGAACCTAAAAGCTATATCAGACAAATACAATATCCCTCACAGTTCTTGCTACTGGGGGTGGGGGGGGGCAGTCATACTTTTAACGATTAATAATGTGTCTAGAATTTAAATCCATAAACATAAAAATCTGTTTAAAAGGGTTAAAGCCAAGGAAAATAATGCTAAAAAGTACAAGGAAAATAATGCTAAAAAATATGAAGAAAACTCTGGTTTCTTCCTAGAAACTTTCTTTACGAAAAAATATCAAAATCTGTCATAGTTTGGCTTTCAGGTGGCAAAAGGCTTAGTAAGCATTTTCTATTTCTGATATGATGGATTACTGTAAGTTTGGTGATAACCAGCAGGAGTTATCAAAGAACTAAGCTGTATCATGCTAGGCTAAGGTGCAGTATAGCCACATTGCTTCTGGAAGGTCCAGAAGGGACCCTGTCCCTGGCCTTCCTCAGCTTCAAGGACTTATGACATCATCTCCAGCTGCAAATCCACCTAGTTTATGACCCTGCCTCCATTTTCAAAGCCACATCAGACAGAGATCTTCTTGTGCAGTCATTTTTCCAGCACTCTTTTGCCTTCCTTACTTACAAAGCCTGCTACCCAGATAATCTTGGATAATCTATTTTAAGGTCACTTGATTAGCAACCTACTTTTACCTACCCGGCATATCCTCCTTTACTAGAGGCAGAGGCTCCAGGGGTTCAGATGCAGGTGACTGGGGGAGGGTGCTCTAATCCACCTATCGCAGGCACCATTTCAGGGATAAGCTTATGACTCAGTTCAGTCATTATCAGCCAAATGTACTCACACTATCCAGACAGATATTTCTTTAGTGAAATAAAACATGGGCTGGACAGCTAGAGGCAGCAGTGACAAATTTTACCATGACTTGGGGACAGCAAGCTAATTCTGATAGAAAAGAAAAGACAACACAGAAGGAAAAGGAGAAAAGAGACAGGGGATGGGGAAGGAAGAGAGGGCCAGGTTTGGGAAGGAAGCTGCAGGAAGTGAGGATGGAGGAGAGAGAGGTTGCAGGAAGAATTCAAACCCTAGTTTTGGCTATGCTTGAATTTGATTATCTTATCGATCTGGCTTTATTTGGTTTATTTAATCTATGAGAATTGGTTTCCTATCGCTTTATCTAAAATGACTGGGTCTACTATATGAATTTTCAATGAAATGAAGAAAAAGGAACTCCAATAAGTGGGGGTGGGGGGCTGTTAAAGAACTGAGCCGCATAAGGTCTAGCATCCCAGTGAAATATTCCAAATCTGATATGCTCACAACCCATACATTCACTGAGAACTAATCAACATGACACTCAGAAGTTTCACAATCTTGCAACCTTCCATTCAGATTTGAGGTGTTTGGGTTAAGGATAGTCAGCACGGTACAGCTATACAAATAGTATAACACCCCAAAGCTCAAATCTGAACACGTCTGGTCACGAGAATTTCAGATAAGAAAGATTCCTCTCGTACCACAAATATGGCTAGTGAGAAATCCAGACGCAAGAACTTCTTATCGTGTTCCTTACTCCACCCTCTTTGCTGCTGTACCTCAGTGGCTTTAGCAACCCTGCCTTGAGACGTCAGCATGAAGACAGCACGTGAAGTTAGAACTCTCAAAGAGCCATCACATGGTATGTATGCTAAGTGGTGGGGTGGTTTACAAGGCCATAGCACAGCAAGCTGGTGCTCCTGAAAGCCCATGTTGGGCAACAGACCTAAATGTAGAAAATAGAATGGAACATCCCTTTAAGTAAATGTGTGGATTTTTATATTAGGACATTAGAATGTCATATTTTTGCATATTAATAACATTACTTTAAAAAAAATGGTTTTCTAAGTACAAATCTAAGACATTCTAATACTAACAGCCATTGGTTTGGTTTGGCTTGCCTACCATGGGGCAGCATTTTAGGAATCTTCATAAAAGTAGCACACTTTTAGGAGGCAAGAATGTGGCAAGGAATGGCCATAGGGCATCGTTGTACATAGGACAGTGACCCTTGGGAAGGTGTCACCTTGTCACGGTTTAAATCACAGTCTGCAGCACAGCCTGAACACTTGATAATGTGAAGATACAGGATACCAGTGAGCCCTCAGAATAGACTTTGCATGAGAGAGAGAGAAAAAGAGAGAGAGAGAGAGAGAGTTAGTTTTACATGTAAAATAAAGAATTCCAAGTCTCATCATTAATCATTTGAATAGTTGCTTTTGTTTATGCGTCCAGTCGACAGGGTTGAGTAAAAAAAATTTTAAGTTCTATTTGCTCTTCTGTGTGTCCCAAAAACCTTTTTTTTGTTGTTTTACAGTCAATTCAAACCAGGTTATATTGTTTCAAGCTGCTTGCAACATGTCTAAAGTCCACACAGATTTATCATGCAGAATTTGTGGCAGTCACTTCTATAAACAAGAGGATGACATTTTACCACAAAATCTGTCTTAGGGATTACAGTTAGTCAGCAAGCTCAGGCATGGTTACTTGGGAAATTAAGGTGGGTCAGTTACACATGGGAGGGGGGATCCCTTGTGCTAGGAAACGCCCCATGCTTTGCTCTCTGTTTTAAGGATGTAAGTCTCAAATTTTATTTTGGCTCTTCTCTCCAGCTAGTCTATAGATCTTCCCAAAGTGGCAATAAAATGGTCAAAAACATGCTTACAGAACTGTTCGTGTTTATTTGGTATGTGCAACAACAAAAAAGTATAAATACCTTGCCTCTTTCTGAGACCCTTAAATATTTAAATGTATTCTAATAACTAAGCAAAGGCGAAGTTAACTTTAAAGTAAATTTTCTAAATAATCAATTTACTCCTAAACTGTAAGGGGTTTATTTCATAGTTTTTTTTTCCCCAAAATCCATTTGTCAAAACAGATGAAGTGTGTCTGCTTAGTAACTAACCTCTAGGGCTTTCTTTTTAAGCAGTCATTTGACATACAGGTAATGACCTATATATAACACCACGTGGCAACATTCATTACTATAGGAAAGCAGACATCCTAAGAAAAAGAATTATCAAGTTCTAGACAATCATGATGGAATTCAGTGACTTTTGCAAGAAGTCTGTAATGTTATGGAAAACAAAAGCTAGTCCACTAAACCAGGTTTTCTTCATACAAACACCTATTATCACACCAGTTCTTCCAACTAGATCGCATACCAACTAAGCTTTGCGTGTACAGGTTAACCATTCCTTATCCAAAATGCTTAGAACTGTAAGATTTATGCTTTCACACTTTAGAATTGAATCTAAAATTGAAAGAAATGCAATTAAAAGAACAGTGCATAAAAAAAAAATGTCTGAGCTGTCTGTCAGCCGTTGAGGCTTTGGGTGATTATCAGGGTTCCAGAGAACATAGAAACCGTAAAGAAGATAACCACAGTGCACGCATGTAACATATATGTAATAGGAATAAAAGAATGACAGTTTTCAGGGAAAAGCACCCGTATAGTTTAGGATTAACTTGAATAAGATGAGGAATCAAAGCTGATCTCTATTCCATTACAGGATTCCTAAGGAGAAGCCCCACAACTGATGGCAATCCTCTCTCCAAAAGAATGAGTTCCGTGAAAGTTATCCCTGTAGACAGTCCAAGTGATAGAACCAAATTCTTCATCTCTGAACCACTCAGAATTTTACCAGGCCATTTGGAACCGTCCCTAATGGATTTCCAAGGCGGTCTGAGTTGGCTTCTCACAAGCAAAGAACGTTTAAAGCTCGTCATCCTGAGGCAGGGGGTGACCTTGAGGGTTTTCTTAACATTTCTGAGCACTAAAGGACGATTTGAGACAGTAACAAGAGAACGGCAGAAGCAAAAGCAAGAAAAAATTCAGCCCAACAGCAACAGCAACCTTCAGTTACAAGGGAGAATAGGCAAATCGGGCAGTGATTGTAAGCAGACGGTAGGGAAAACCTAAGCAGACCTTCCAAAGCTGCACATAGGATTCAACTGGCCATAAACTTCTTAAGCATGGGTGAAAAGGCAAGCAAAATGAACATGCCAAGGTCCCTGTGCTCTGCAGTATGAATGTAGTCACAAGACGCCTCGATAGCACTGAATGATTAGCTGGTGACCACTGTCAGAGTCGCCATTTTCTTGGGAACACACTAACCCTGAAGAAAGGCACTGAACAAAAGCATTTATTTAAAGAAATCCAGAAGATGGATCTAAATGTAATAATGCCCTGCCTGAGACATCTAGTCACTGAGTAACACATCTCTGGGATACCAAGTGTGGCTTTATGTACCAAGACACAGCCATCTTAAAGCTAGAGTCTTTGCTTAAAGCAACGACGGGGCCTCCATATGCCATGTCAACCATTAGCTAAATGACTCCCACCAAACTCTGAAAATGATGCATAAAGGTAGGTATAGATACATCCCAATGGTGACTAATTATTTCTCATATTTAAACTAAGTGTCTGAGTGAACAGAGATACCACTTTCTAAAGAATGAAATGCAATGGATTTTGCAACTGAAGACTAGAAATAGAGTGGAGAAAAACAAACATGGCCCCGTTCCAACAAGAGTCACTGAGGAAAAACAGTTTAATCCTATACCACGATCCTTCCTCAAGCAACATTCAAGAGAATTGCCAAGGGATGGTTTCAAAACAAAGAGACTGGTGATTCTTTTTTCAGATTTTCCAATTTCCACAGGACTCTAATTGTTTCCTAACCCTCGTGTGTCACGGAGCAAGCCTCCTAACCCAATTAAGCCAGCCAGATGCCCACAATGACTCCCTCGCATCCCACGAAGACCATGTGCTGAGTCAGACGAGAAAGAGCTCCACAACAGACGCCAGAGACATGCCAGTGAGCACATGAGTCACACGTGACCATAACTCCACAAATACACTTCAACATGCACAGGTTGGGCAAAGCTGTAGGTAGTTTCTCCATTAACAAAGAGGTCCCAAAAGAGATCAGAGTTCAAAATCTATTTCCCTATTTTCTCTAGAGTGAGCCAAACCTCCTCTCATACCAAGAATGTGTTTTCCGCACTGGTTAAGAGAGAAGCCATATCACCTGTGAGACACTACACAGGTGAGAAACCTGATGTCGTCTAACCTGCCATTGCTTCCACTACAAACTGCCTTCTCTCTACCTAAATAGAATCCTTCTCCGACTCTAGTGGGCTAAGACATGTCATATAGATATTTTAAAATTGGCATCCTGGGCTATATACTACAGTATCATATGGTGTGATTTCGTTTATTAAAAAGAAGAAATGCCAGGCAAAATTAATCTAATGCTGTTATAAAATCAGGAGCATGGTTATGTTTAGTGAGGGCTGCGAATCGGGAAGGTGGAGGGGGGGAGGGAGGTCACAGGAGTGTTGGCTACATTCCGCTTTTTTTGTTGTTGTTGTTTTTGTTTCCTAGGTGATTTTTAAAAAAAAAATTTATTAGATATTTTCTTCATTTACATTTCAAATGCTATCCTGAAAGTCCCCTCCCCCCTTCCCCCTCCCTGCTCCCCTGCCCACCCACTCCCACTTCTTGGCCCTTGCATTCCCCTGTACTGGGGCATATAAAGTTTGCAAGACCAAGGGGCCTCTCTTCCCAATGATGGCCAACAAGGCCATCTTCTGCTACATATGCAGCTAGAGACACGAGCTCTGAGGGTACTGATTAGTTCATATTGTTGTTCCACCTATAGGGTTGCAGACCCCTTCAGCTCCTTGGGTACTTTCTCAAGCACTCTATTGGGGGCCCTGTGTTCCATCCAATAGCTGACTGTGAGCATCCACTTCTGTGTTTGCCAGGCACTGGCATAGCCTCACAAGAGACAGCTATATCAGGGTCCTTTCACCAAAATCTTGCTGGCATATGCAATAGTGTCTGCGTTTGGTGGCTGATTATGGGATGGATCACCATGCTTATTGATCCATGTGCATTAGTATACACCATAGGAGAAGCATCAAGCTGCAGGGTGAATCCACACACTATCATGCAAGCAGATGAAACTTTAATTCCTTTCAAATTTAGCTTCTCCACAGTTTGCGGTTTATCACTAAATTATGTTTATCTCTTCCTGAAACATACTCAGAACCCATTCAGAGCTACGGAATTTCTCTAGCCGATCTGTAATGTAGTAGATATAAATAATAAATACATACATAAATTTTACAGACTGGACTAGTCTTTCCTAATGTGTCATCAATCAAACAGCATCTCCAGGCTTTCGCATACAACCAACCCCCCTTTTCAAACGAATGGCTATTGAGAGAAGTCAGTATATACGTACAAGTATATTTTCCCAAATCTCCAAGTCCCTTTTGAAATGGAGACAGCCAAGAATCCATTGCTATGGATAAGGATTTCTGAAATGCAGCATTTTTAACATTCCTATAATTTTAACATTGACTATAAATGATGGCTATACTTGGTTAGCACAAGACTCCGGGGTCAAAATCTTTTATGTTGTTGTTGCTGCTGCTGCTGCTGTTTCTTTCATTAAACTAGACTATGGTAAATAAAATGACAGTAACAAAGAGAACTTGCACAGAACAGGAACAGGGAGGCAAACACTATAAATCTCCAGAAATACAACCTAGGAGCCGCCAAGAGCACCCCTGCCAGGCTGCTGATTCGTCTCCTCTGCGTCAAAGTTGAAGCACACCTGCACTAGTTTCTTTTCTGCAGAAAGAACTACTCAAGTAATGGATACCAACCAAGGGTCTGGAGGGAAGTCAATGCTGGGCCTCTTACATGAGAGCATCCTGATTCTCGCTGATAAATCTCATCAGCGCAACACATTTTATTGTGTGAATCCAATGTGTTGGAAGAACGGGGTCGTCTTAAAACGTCTTTTTCACCGCACACTGAAAATGGAGCGTCTGGTGAAATAAGTAATTAAAATGAAGACTGTTCTTTTTTCTATCTGCTTGGGGGATTTTCTTTTTTAAATTCTTTTTAAAAAGATAGACAGATGGCTGAGCACAGTCAATCACCACAAAACTAATGTCTCTTCTTAGGCAGTTCGCAGCGTATTCTCAGCCACTGCTCTCCCTTCTGTTCTGCTCTTGTCACTTAAACTCCAAAAGTGGGGAGGGGAGAGCCTCCACAACAGGAAAGCCCTGAGTAAGGAAATGGTCACACACGTGTGATGCGTGCTGCGCATACAGATGGTCCACAGCTCCATGGTGTTAGAACGGTGAAATGGACTCAGGAGACAATGCACAATTTTGAATTTTGATCCTTCTCAGAATAGCACCAAGAGAACTAACCCTATTCCAACACTGCTCAGCAGTATCCAGATGCAGCAGCTATAGGCAACAACCATTAATCAACAGCCATGACCACCGGCTGCACCTCTAACCTCTAGCCAGGCTATTACATCCCCTAAGCTGGGTGTATTAAATGCATTTTTTGACTCAGAAAATTTCCAATTCATGTTGGGTCTATGAAACATAACCTCACTCTAAGTCAAAGGGCATTTGTACACAGCTCAGGACCTGGATATTGGTTTCCCCTGTTAGTTAACACCTGTGGACCTCATTGTGGACTGCAGCAGGCAGCTGTAGCTGTAACAAAGTTTCTCAAGCTTCACCTTCTTCATCTCTGTAGCAGACACACCTACACTTTCCTGAGACTGTGAGAAGCAGATGATACAATGCACACCTGGCACTGAGTAATTGGTCAGTAACTTGTAACAAAGTTTGCAGTGGTAGAGATAGCTATTCTCTTTAAAAAAAAAAAAAAATCGACTTTACAGCCTAGTGTGGTAGCACGCACCTCTAATCCCAGCATTTGGATAAGAAGTTTGAGGGCATCCTTGCCCACTTACCGAGTTCTAAGCCACCCTGAACTTTTTCATACTATCACTTGAAAAATGCAAAGTTCATAGTGAGGGATCCAAAACTAAGATTATCTTTTAAAGTAATTTAAATATGAATGTGTTATTGCCGGTGGTGTAGTGGTTTGAACAGGAATACAGCCCCCTCCCCATAGGCTCATCTACTTCAATACTCTCTGTTCCTAGTCGGTGGAACTGCTTGGGAAGGATTGGGAGATGGGCTTTCTTGAAGGAGGAGTGTCACCAGGGTGGGCTTTTGTTTCAAAAGACTCATGCCATTCCAAGTTAGTCTATCTCTTCCTTGTGGTTGTGTCTCAGGATGTGAGCTCTCAGCTAGTGCTCCAGCGTCATGCCTGCCTGCCTGCCTGCCTGCCTGCCTGCTGACTTTGATGATATTGGACTCTAACCCTCTGAAACTATAAGCCCCAAATAAAATTCTTTCTTCTATAAGTTGCCTTGATCATGGTGTCTCTTCACAGCAATTGCGAAGTATCTAAACCAGTGGTTAAGAGCACGGGGTGCTCTTTCAGGGTACACAAGTTCACCTCACAGTACCCAGTGAATGAATGATTCAGTGGTGGCTAACAACCATCTGTAACTCCAGTTCCAGGGGATCTGACGCCCTCTTCTGGCCTTCTGGGGCACTACACATACATAAACAATACATATAGGCAGGCAGAATACTCCATGCACATAAAATGATGTTTAATATATGTATTATAAGAATGATGATTATACCCTGGCTTTCCAATGTGGCATTCAAAACACACACAATATATTAGGAAAAACTTCAAGAAATGATTGCCGTCTTTGGAGTGACCTGTTACAAATCACGTACTCTGAACTTCAGTTTCCTTACCTACCGGTAAAAATGGGAGTAATTAATAGCCTCCCACACACAGCACAAGGTGCAAAAGGTCTTAATAGTATCTTACATAGTCAAAGATAATTATTTTCAAGCTCATGGAACTTAAAAAAAAGTCACCCAAGAACATATTCAAAGCAAATTTAAAGAAAAACCAACAAGCAACAAAAACAAATGTGAATTTTCTCTTCATCTTTTTTTCCTTCTTCTGAGCATCCTGACAACCGTCTTCACTTATAACTAAATTTGTTTCTCCTTATGTTACACAAGTTGAGAGTCTAACTTTATACATCTCTGGTGTTCCGACCCCACTGTAACTCTCCCAGTGCTTAGCAGCAGCTTGCACCAAATCAGTAATAAATGGATGCTCTTGAAGTGGAAGGTTATTGACATCACTATAATTTAGCCCAAGGAACATACGACCCACCCACGGAAAGCAGAAAAGTAGAAATGATTCCAGACTATCCATTATTTTAACCACTAATTAGAAAAAACTTCAGAAACAGTTCTTTTGCTTGGTGTTAACTTTGTTCTCAGCTCACAGCTAGGATAAGAGTGACATTTGAGAAGGAGACTTACCTATTTGCACCATTTCGGCAGTACCAGCCTGGAAAGGAGGGGCGGAGAGTAAGAAAAAGAAACGGTTACTGGGTTTTATCTTATCACGCTGCGTGGTTATTTCTACCATCAGTGCTTTGGGGGAAACTGGCTAATCAGGAGACTGGAAGTGCTGCCTGAAGCCTGACCCCCCCTAGTTCCTAGAAGGCTCTTGTGACAGGAACATGAGCCAATTCTATGACTATGTGAGAGAGGGACTTGTTGGCCAGCTTTTAATTTTAGTATCTGTGAAGAGAGTAAATAGTGACCCTCAATGGTCTCTTTGGAAAACTCCAATACTAAGTCACACGAATCAGGAAGGGGACTGGGGGTGGGGTGGGGGTGGGGGAGTCTACATTTCACCAGGTGAGAAGTGGCCTGAATCCTAAGAATCAACTAGAGGAATGCCCCAGTCGTAAAGCCCCGTGGTCAGGCCAAGCAAACCAGAGAGGCTACAAAAACTCACAGAAAAACCATGCACTGAGAGCCCACCACTCCAGTGTGGATGTGATTTACTACAAGAGGCTCCCCAGCCTGAGCCTCCTTCAAGGGCCCTTCTGAGAACATCAGCTTCACCTTGAGTCTCCATGGGGTGGGGGCAGGGCCGAAAGGCACCAGAGCTGCACTTAATTTAGCTTTAAAAAGAGGAGGAGTTCTGCAGAGGGGGAGGGGAAGAGGCGGCAGACGCCTCCAGCTCCGGCTGCCCGCGGAAAAGGAGAGGGCAGGAAACGTCCCAGGCCCTCCCCAACTGTCAAACTGCAGCCCAGCCCCGGTCCTTCCAGGACACGTGTCTGCTGGGTAGCTCCGGGTCCTGCCTGGGGACTTCTTGAAACCTCTTATCCCTGGCCGCCCGCAGGAGCAGGGAGTCAGGAGGAGGGAGAGCCTGTGGGCTCCAGGATCCGCAACCCTAACTTCGCCAGAGCGCCCGGAGCGCCCTCGCGAAAAGGGGGGACAGTCTGATGGCCCCGCTAGGATGAGATCTGGCTGCAGTCTCACACCTGGTCCGCTCCTGGTCGCCGCGGGCTAGGGAGTCCCCAAGTGTGATGAGCCCAGGCTCCCAGGAGATGGCTGTCCAACCTCCGGTGCAGTGAGCCCCCCAGGCCCCAGCCCCGCGCAGCGCCCGGCCCTCCACGCGTCGCCTCGGAACGCAGAAGATGCCCCAGAAGGGTGGCAGGAGGGGAGGGAGGGAGAGTGAAAGGGACAGAGGGGAGGAACTCTGTCGGGAAAAGGTTGGGTTTGAGTTTTTTTTATTATTATTATTTTCCACTTACTTGTCCATCAGCTGATGTCCTAACCTCTACCAGAGAGGCTGCTATCAACCAAAGTGACAGGAACACCATCACGAGTCGAGTGTACTTCGCAACTACTGGGCAAAGCAGCTACCCCAGCGCAAAGCACCCCAAAATAAGTTTCCTTTAAAAAGCGCAAAGAAAATGGAAGAAGGAGTTGGGGGGCGTGCAGAGCTTTAAAAAATTATCTTGGGCTTTGCTCAATGAAAAGGCAACGTGAGCTGTGCGCCTGGCTCCGTGCCCTGTCGGTCCTTTCCACTTCACCTTCTCACCCTGTCCTCCCAAGCCGACTGTGAGGGAGCCAGAGGTGCCGCGAGCCGGGCAGAGGCTGACCCGAGCGGGGGAAGGGACCGGGGCGTCCCACTCTCTACCCCGGAGCTGCTTTTGCGAGGCTCTCGGAGCACCGTGGGCCGCCGAGGCTAAGCACGGAGACGGCTCGGGTCCCGGGAGCGCAGCGGCGGGGAGAAGTGGGAGCCGGAGCCCAGCGAGCGGGAGAAAGAGGCAGCGCGAGCCCTGGATCCTCCGCCGCACACGCAGTGGGGGCGGGAGGACGAGGGGAGGAGGCGGCCGCCTAGGAGGAGGGAGGAGTGGGCCGCTCGCCCGCTCCGGTTGCTCGCGGGCCCCGGGCCGTCTGCTCTCTGCCCGCGACCCGCCGGGCGCTAAAAAGGCGACCGTGTCACCCCCTCCCTCCTCCGGACGGCCCCTCCCGCCGCGCGCCCACGTCACCCGGGGCCCGCGCCCCCCGGCGCAGGGTCAGGGCTCGCACCGTCCCGGGGGCTGCGAAAGCGCCGCCTGGACCCCGCATCCCCTTGGTCTCCGTGATGGGACGAGGGGCGGGGAGGGTCCCAGGCGCGCCTCCCAGCCCGACTGGAGGAGGGAGGGGGAGGGTCCGCTCACCAGACCTGGGCTGGAGGAAATCACCTCCTCCAGCCTTTCCCATCCCCACCCC
>LR754110.1:7405-90097 GCA_902729485.2 Mus minutoides | reverse complement strand
GAAAAAGTACTTTCTGCAATCAGCACTCTGGCTTGCATTCACTGTAATTATCACCAAGATAATTTCACTCTTCAATTATTTTCATTCCATTTTATTTTACTCTTTTATATCTTATGAGACTTAAATTCAATAAATGTTAATCTACCATCATAGATAAACTGTTCCCTTCGGGCTTCTCTAAGAAAACCACTCCAGATTATAATATAATAACTATGATATCTATAAAAGGCAACCAGTAATAAAAAGATGTTTTCATTAGAGGATATAATAAATATTGGTGAAAAGGAAATCATGAGAAAAATGAATAAAAGAAAGAGTGCTTTGATCTCTGAATGAACAGAGGGACTGTCAGTGAGCTGTAAGAGAGTCATTGCTATGAATCAGAACTCATTCCCCTCATGTATATATTCTGTGAGACAACTCAGGTCATGCCCATAGTCATGAAGACATCCACACGTGGTGTGGGTTCTCTTGTAAAGTTTCTAAATACTTTCTCATCTGCCGTCATGTGTTTTTGCTTTTGGTTTGAGCAGCTTCAGTCCGTGGTTCTGTTCATTGGTTTCCAGACAGGCTGTTTTTCCTGCATGTGAAGTAGAACTACACTACTACTCTAGCCTAAAATGAATAATCAGCAGTTTGAGAAACCATTTTTTTGCCGCTAAAATGAGTTTATTATGGGTTTATTTTTCATTGCCTATCAAACAGATGTTGCCTGCTCTCAGAGGGATTTTCTGTACTTCCCAGTCACTCTGGCTGGGTGGATTGCCAGATGCTCCCGCACGCTGCAGAGCAGCTCATGAATGCCAGGGAGGTGAGTGGATCTGCCTCCGCTATTGGGAGGGGAATCAAAGTGTGCTGAACACTGTGGGGACATGGAGTAGCTGTGGCTTCGAAATGGAAAACTGCAAACAAGTACAGAACAGATGCAGACTTAGCTCCTACTGCTGTGGAAGCAGCTTGCTGCTGAGGAAAGAACATCAGAATTGGAATCAAACCGACCTGCTGGAATTCCAACCCTGCTGCTACATCCTCTGTCAATGGAAACCTTTGCCTCAATTCCAAACTGCATATTTTTCAATTTTAAGAATAAAGTTATGTGGATTAATATACCCTAGAATAAAGTAGCTGATCAATAACTATTAGACAATCCACTCTTTTCTTGGATATGGTTAAACTGAATGAATAGACCCAAGAGTATATTTAATTTCCCCTTTTTGTTACTAATACATTCCCCACATATTAATTATCCAACTCTTTATATCTATAAATCTATGTGTCTTTCTAAAATCTACCTAAGCATCCATCAGCCCATGGATATAAAAAAAAAAAATGTTACTTTCTTGCTTAAAATGTCTAAAATTTATGGGCACATCATAAGTAAGAAATTTAACTATTCCCAAACATAGACACTCACTATGTATGTATAGGCATAGGTATATATTTATGATGTATGCATATATATGTGTATGTGCATATACACATATATATGTATTACATATATACATATATGTAATTATATATAATCTATATAATACATATTATATATGATATACATTTATTATATATAATGTATATACATATATTCACAGTCTATTTTCATAGACTTACATATGTTATTGCAGTTATATGGACATTAGATATCTTGCTGACCCTTATATGTACTTTCTTACTTTTTAGTTTTTGTGAATTTTAAAAGCTATATATGCCTATTAATTGGATTGTAAACATTACCCAAAGAGCTGTGTGTTGAAATATTGTTCTACAAACCTCAGATACTATTAAGTTTTTAAATCCTTTAGGATGCAGATATATTAAAAGGAGTTGGATCATTGCTAGTATTTGCTTGAAGGGGATTCTAACTTCCTGTTCCCCAGCTAAAACCCCTTACCGCTTGGCTACCATAATCAAACCATTCTGCTCATTCTTTGCTGGAATGGAGAACCTCACCACAGTGTCAAAAATATCAAGTTCATGCAGCCAAGGATTGAAACCTTTCAAATTTTCTTGTCTCAAACCTGATTATTTTTGCCTTATTTTAGTGACAGAACACTCACATGTTCCACAAGATTTAACTATGCAGAGAACACAATGAAGAAAAAAATAAAATCCAATGAAATATATACCAACATACATTGATAGGATATTCTAAAACCAAGTGCATTGACTTAACTGGCAAACTAAAAAATGTTACACAATCAAACATAATCACACCCAAATTTATCATAAGTTTTTTTAATGTAAACTGCTGTGTATGAGAACAGAAAGATTATAGAATATTATCTTCTTTTCAAAGTATGCTCTTTTTTTTTTAATTTCAATATCATTTTGCTTAAACCTCCCTACAGTTTTTCTCAAATTATCAAATTTACTTTCAAACAGATTTATTGCTGATTATTTACTATTTACCTCAAAGACTTGATTGTGTACAATGGTGTTTTCACATTTTTCTCTTTCTTATAGTAATTTAAGATATCAGTAGGAGCCAGGGAATGACACTGGTAACAACAGCATCAACAGAGTACCCAAAACAATAACAGCAACAAGAAGATATTAAAACCTGCAATTTAGATACTGTTGAAATATTTTTTCTTACAATATTTTCTTTAGGTGAAATTATAGGTACATACATATTTTGACCTCCAATACATTGTACTATACTTAATAGTCTTGTATGATTTTAGTTTTATTACTCAAAATGTAAAGGTATATATATATATATATATATATATATATATATATATATATATATATCTCACTCTCAGTTCTTTTCTCAGATCTCGTAATAAATGATACTTCTTCATATGTCGTATGAAACTGTAGAAACTATGCATCCTTGGAGATTTAAGTGGGTGTGTCACATAAGCCTAATTAATTCTCATTTACTGTATCTCCTCATTTACTATCTATATCTATATTTATATCATCTATATCATCTTTATTATCTATATCAATCTTCTATATCTATCGATTGATCAATAGACATATTTAGCAGTAGATCTTCTGACTTCAAGAGTGGCAAAGACTCACAATCTTTAATTTCCTGGGCCTCATAGATAAGAATCAAAGGTATTCCCAGTATAATCACTCTGGCATCAAATGTCAACCTCCTTAAGAACCTGATCCTCGGGATCATCGCCTTGGTAGGGCATTAGGATGCTGTGTTGAAGATATAACGAGGATCTCAATCCTTCTTGAAGGGAATATGGCTTTTTGTGCATTTAGTCTTTAGACAAACCAAGGGAAAAAAATGGAATATAAAAATTTTCAGATTCAACTGTAGTTTGGGACATAAACTCAAAGGCAAATAAAGATCTTCTTGCTTTAGTTCTTATAACTTTGTCCTATTTATTTCATGGTAGTAACGATATTCCATATAATTTCTAATTATGTTGTTATTTTGATAGTTCTACACTGAACAGGCATAAATCATACTCAAAACTTGCATATCTGAGCTTATATTCAAAGATTCCCCATAATGTAGGATTGTTATTATGTCTTTTAAATGTAAGACAAGGGAACAATAGAGATATAATGTATTTTGAAGGCTGAAATTGAACACAGTCTTTAGCTTCTAAGTTTTCTCTTAGTAAATTCCAAAAGCTCTAAGTTACACATTTTTAACAGCAACTACTTACTACATGGTATTTGCCTTAAAAACTTCAGTATTGTTTTAAATGTGTAACATATTTATGTAATTTCTCTTCATTGTTTCTTTACCCTTTAACTTATGTAAGTGGAATAAACACTAAATCAGGTCATGTGGATAAAATGCTAAGTATATTGGAAGCATACAGAAATGTATGATAAATTATTATTAATGCTGATAGGCCTATTATAAATATCATTGTGTGGTAGTTTGAAGGAGGTCAATTGTTGAGTAACCCATCTGACTTGATTCAAAGGGTTTTCACTATGATTAAGCTGTCAATAGTTTTCTGAGCGGCATCAATGTTTTTGGAGAACACAATGGAGGCTGAGGTTATGAATTACTTTCTTCCTTGGTGGATAAAATTACATTGAAGAACATAAACAGACAAAGTATATGTAGCCATTTGTGTGTTGGCTTTGAAGGGAATAACTGCAACAAAAGAAAGCCACGTCGGCAGAGCATTAGTCAATGCTTTGAGAGAGCAACTTTAGCTAACATTCGTGTATGCATGCAAATGATTATCCAGAGTCCTGTAAAGATGATATGGTATATGGATATAAAAGAGAATCTTGTCTCCTCCAGGTATACACAAATTCAAAAAGTTCCTAAGCATTAAAAATCAAACCATCTGAGACAATACAGAATTTTGATCATTACCATTTTCCCTCTACTACATTAAGCAAAAACAGCAACATCTGTTCTCCATGTAGGTAGCAAGCACTTCTCAGGTTGGGCAATTGACTCCCCACAAGCAGAGCAATTCAAGCGCCTGGTATCTCTCTAGAAGCATCTTTGTTCAAATAGTTTTGATGTGTTGAAATAAATTTCCTTACATTACATTCCCACCAGGTGAGATTTCCTTTTATTTTTTATTTTTCTGTGTCTTGAACTTCGTTAATAAATACATAGTATATTTCTCCATTTCACTGATTGTTTCATTAGTTAAAAAAGAAATTTCTTTGAATGTTTCTGTTCAACAAAATTCCACAAAGTGTACTGAATAGAGTCAGTGAGTGTCTCATTTCATGATGTACATGTTTAATGTATATGACTGTCAATGAACAAAATGCCCACAGTTTTATATTTTTAATTATGTGTGATGTTCACAGTAAAAGTCAAATGCTTTTTTCTGATTCAAAGGAAATGATCATGTGATTTTTTCTTTGAGTTTGTTCATATAGTGGATTGCATTAATGGATTTTCATATATTAATCCAACTTTGAATTACTGGGATGAAGCCTAGTTGATCATGATAAATGATGGTTTTGATGTGTTCTTGGATTCAGTTTGCAAAATTTTTTTGAATATTTTTGCATCAATATTTATAAGCAAGATTGGTCTGAGGTTCTCTTTTTTTGTTGGGTTTATGTGGCTTAGGTTTCAGAGTAATTTTGACTTCATAGAATGAAATTAGTAGTGATCTTTCTGTTTTACTTTTATGGAATAATTTGAGGAATATTAGTATCAGGTCTTCTTTGAAGGTTTGGTAGAATTCTGCACTAAATTCATCAGGCCCTGTACTTTTATGGGTTAGGAAGTGTTTTAGTCAGGGTTTCTATTCCTGGACAAAACATCATGACCAAGAAGCAAGCTGGGGAGGCAAGGGTTTATTCGGCTTACTCTTCCATACTGCTGTTCATCATCAAAAAGTCAGGACTGGAACTCAAGCAGGTCAGGAAGCAGGAGCTGATGCAGAGGCCATGGAGGAATGTTCTTTACTGGCTTGCTTCCCCTGGCTTGCTCAGCCTGCTCTCTTATAGAACCCAAGTTTACTAGCCCAGAGATGGCACCACCCACAAGGGGCCCTCCCCCTTGATCACTAATTGAGAAAATGCCCCACAGCTAGATTTCATGGAGGCACTTCCCCAACTGAAGCTCCTTTCTTTGTCAAGTTGACATTGAAAACCAGCCACTACAGGAATTTTTTTTTTTTTAATGACATCTGTTTCCTTTTGCAATATGGGCTATTTGGATAGTTTACCTGCACTTGATTTAACTTTGGTATATTGTATCTGTCTAGGAAACCATCCATTTCATGTAGATTTTCCAGTTTTGTTAAGTATAGGCTTTTGTAGTAGGATCTGAATAAAAAAACCCAAATAACCCCATTAAAAAATGAGGTACAGAGCTAAACAAAGAATTCTTAGCCAGTTGTGGTGGCACAAGCCTTGGGAGGCAGAGGCAGGCAGATTTCTGAGTTTGAGGCCAGCCTGGTCTACAAAGTGAGTTCCAGGACAGCCAGGGCTACACAGAGAAACCCTGTCTCGCAAAACCAAAATAAATAAATAAATACATGAATAAATAAATAAACAAATAATAAAATTCTTAACTGAAGAATACCAGATGGCTGAGAAGTACCTGAGAAAATGTTCAGCATCCTTAATCATCAGGGAAATGCAAATCAAAACATCCCTGAGATTCTACCTCACACCAGTCAGAATGGCTAAGATCAAAAATTCAGGTGACAGCAGATGCTGGTGAGGATGTGGAGAAAGAGGAATACTCCTCCATTGCTGGTGGGATTGCAAGCTTGTACAGCCACTCTGGAAATCAATCTGATGGTACCTCAGAAAATTGGACATAGTACTACAGGAAGATCCAACAATACCTCTCCTGGGGATATGTAACCAGAAGATGTTCCAACCAGTAATAAGAACACATGCTCTACTATGTTCATAGCAGCCTTATCTATAATAGCCAGAAGCAGGAAAGAACCCAGATGTCCCTCAACAGAGGAATGGAGACAGAAAATGTGGTACATTTACACAATGGAGTACTACTCTGCTATTAAAAAACATGAATTTATAAAATTCTTAGGCAAATGGATGTATCTGGAGAATATCATTCTTAGTGAGGTAACCCAATCACAAAAGAAGTCACTAGATATGCACTCACTGATAAGTGGATATTAGCACAGAATCTTAGAATACCCAAGATAGAATTTGCAAAACACAAGAAAATTCAGGAAGAAAGAGGACCAGCATGTGGATACTTCAGTCCTCCTTAGAATAGGGAATAAAATACCCATGAAAGGAGTTACAGAGACAAAGTTTAGAGCTAAGACGAAAGGATGGACTATCCAGAGACTACCCCACCTGGGGATCCATCCCATAATCAGCCTCCAAATCCAGACACTATTGCATATGCCATCAAGAGTTTTCTGAAGGGACCCTGATATAGCTGTCTCCTATGAGGCTATGCCAGTACCTGGCAAATACAGAAGTGGATGTTCACAGTCATCTATAGGTTGGAACACAGGGCTCCCAATGGAAAAGCTAGGGAAAGTATTCAAAGAGCTGAAGGTGTCTACAACCCTATAAGAGGATCAACAATATGAACTAACCAGAAACCCCAGAGCTCATGTCTCTAGCTGCATATGTAGCAGAAGATGGCCTATTAGACCATCATTGGGAAGAGAGGACCCTTGGTCTTGCAAACTTTATATGCCCCAGTACAGGGGAACACCAGGGCTAAGAATCAGGAATTGGTGGATGGAGGGTGGTACAGCAGATGGACCTCACTTGGGTCCTCGATCCATGGGCAAAACTCTAGTTAGGTTATAGGTGGGCAGAGTTGGTGAAAGTGGGGTGACAAACAGATGTGACACAAAGGAGTGTGGATCTGAGAGTAATTTGTCACATTGAGCATCAAACTTTTTATACAGAGGAAAATAGGGAAGTCAGGTGACACACAGGAAAGAAACAAAGAGGTTACTAGAGGTTAGTGGATTATTACATAAAACAGAGGAATGCAAACACAGAAGGACTGGCAGGAACCAACTGGGATAAGATTCAATGTTAACAACTGGGATCAAAAACAACTCCACCTAAAGTCCACTTAATCTTAGAAGCCATAGTTCCTATTGTAGCCTATTGTATAGACTACCTTCCCCCTAGGCCATTGTAAATACTTGTATCTGGGTGTAACTCAGCTAGCTATAGTTCTAAGTATCTAGTCTGTTACCTCCTCGAATCACAAACTTCCTTATTTGTAGATAATGGTAAATTCCTGTGTAGGGCGGTAACTTGGCTATACATGCCCAGGGTCAGATCAAGGACTGCCTAGAATCTAACTTAGCTATATGTCAAAAATTCAATCCTTAGAAGCACTTATAATGAAACAATATTAAAGGAAAGCACACAAATATGTTTACCAACTAAAGCAAGGACATTGGAGCATTCTTTATACAGGATGCCAGGATTCCAGGAGATTAAGTTTCCATGAACTTTTTGCCTCAGGACCCCGCCCAGACTTTCAAGCCTGTCAGGAAGGTCACTACTGGAGTGGATGTAGCAGGGGACAGTATGGGGAACTTTCGGGATAGCATTTGAAATGTAAATTAAGAAATACCTTGCTGGGCATGGAGGCACACACCTTTAATCCCAGCACTTGCGGGGGCAGAGATAGGTGGATTTATGAGTTTGAGGCCAGCCTGGTCTACAAAGTGAGTTCTAGGACATCCATGGCTATACAGAGAAACCTTGTCTCAAAAAACAAAAAACCAAAACAAAACAAAACAAAAAAACAAAAAAGAGTTTTTTTTGTCCAGAAATTCATCATTTTATATATAGTGACTAAACTTTCCTAACGCTGAGCCAACTTGCTTATAGAAGGCAAAATCACACAACGAAGCAGAATTTGGCTGAAGAAGCTCCTTTTTTTTTTAATTGCAAATGTAAATGTTGCCAGGTGTTCATCTCCCTTGTTCTAATAAATAAATCATTAGAAAACATGATTAATATGAGACTTTGTTGCCTAGCTGTGAGAAGGATTCTGGGAGAGCAATGTGGGGGATTGATTTAGAGGGTAGAACGTATGCTGGCTTGGGATATTTCAGAGTGCCTCTTGCAAAAAGGGCAGCATATAGTGATACAGAGAATGAGTGCTACATTTAGGACCAGAAAAAATTTTGACCTGGAAAAAGTGACAAATGTGCCCTTGGCTATTGGACATAGAAGTTAGATGTGTCATTTGAAGTGATTGCCATCAAAATAATGTGACTTAGCTTTGTCTCAGCTCTGACCAGAATTTATACTTAATCCTTTCACTTCTAGGATAAGTGGACTTTGACAAGTGAACGAGTGTTTCTTAGCTTTAATTTTATCAGTTTTCTAATGACAATAGTAACACCTGTCTCGATTGTAAATATTAAACTCATTTCTCAACATGCAAATGGATGGAACAAAAGGAGCTTTCAAAATGCAAGTCGTTTAGGCCTATTTTCTTTATCGGCAAAATGAAAATCATTTTCAGAAAGAAATACATATTATATCTCCTTACTGGAATAATGCAATGCTCATTAGCATATTACAATCTCTGACAAATCTCTACAGTAATGAAACCTGTTTAATGTTAACACTGTAATCCACATATTTTTCAACCACAAAAATTATGCAATAACTTTTCTAAATGTATATTGAGAAATACAGTCCAATCATAATGAAACTTACTAGAGATGTTAAGATGAATAATGAAGACACTATCCCTAGATGTAACAACTGTAATAGTCAAGAACTTAGGATGACTACTTTCCCTTTTGCCAACACAAAAATTTGGGTAACAAATCAAGACCATCAGAAACAGAACAAAAATCCAGCAGAGCAATTTTTGAACTTATATTGTACTTGGCAACACAGTGCTTGCTGAATTTTCTGAATTTTCAAACCCTGCCATTCTTATTTGACTGTTATTTCTTTGTGGTATGAAAAGACACTTTCAAACTGAGTTCTATAGAGATAAATGATGTTTTATTCACTGAAAAATTAGAAGAATTTTAGAAAGAGATAAGTACTTTCCCTATCCCTGTTAATGTTGGTGTTTCCTGTGGTTTGAATGTGATATGTGGTCCACAGGCTCAAGTGGTTCACCACAGGTCATATCATAAACACACACACACACACTCTCACACACACACACACACACACACACACACACACACACACACACCCCAATCATGGAGCTATAGGGGTGTGCACTTATCTTGCTGGATTTCAGTGTTTACTCCAACCTTGTCTTGAAATGCTTCTGTTTTTTCTTGTATGTGCTAGTTTTAGAAGATATCATTTGGGACAGTGTGATACTATGGGGGCACTTTAATTAGATTTGAATGTGTTTTGGATTGTAAATGGACCATTAAAGTAGGAGGACCAAAGTTTGTAATGTTAAGGTTTGAATATTAAATATCCCCTATGGGCCCATGTATTAGAGTGGTTGGTCCTCATCTTCTTCTACTACATTTACAGTTAGAAGGTGAAGTTTATGTATAGGTGAAGGAATTGGTGCACTTAAGAGAGGCAAAATTTGAAAATGGCATGATAGATTGGCATCTCCCCTCAGTCTCTCCTGCCTGACCACAAGCAAGATCAAGCATCCTCATTACCCTACCATTAGTTTGCATGGCTTCTCTTGCAGGACAGATGTACACTAGAATACTGAAAGATCACACAAGCTTCTTCACTTTTAAATATATTTTTGACAAATAGTCATCCAAAAAGACTTTTTTTAAAAAATGAATGTAATTCATATAGTTTTTCTTTAGCCAGATTGAAATCTCTTACTCTAGCTCTGGATTTTTCTTCTCAGTGAGCACTCCAATGGCCAATAATAGTTATACACATAATGTGAGCATATGCTTTCAAAACATTTATTGGAACTGTTTCTCTCCTGCTTTGGTAAGCAAATCTGTCAACATGTGGACAAGCCTATTTTGACTTGTGGTAGAATAAGAAAACCGCTGGCAACATACTGCAACTATGCCCATCACTCGGCTTTTTCTGAGGAAGAACAAAATAGATAACCAAGAGAGCAAAGAGCCCAGAATCAATCATCATGTTATACATCTGAGTCATAAGAATAAATGGTGGCCTTAGTAAATCACATTTGTTCTTTTAAAATACAATGTACACACTCTTGGATTTTCAAATGCATGCATTTATGTTGCACAATAAGTTACATAAAGGTAGAATCAAAGTCAAGATATAAAATACTTCTCAGTGTTTCTTTGTACCTCTCCCTGATACTTTTCTGATGAGAACCACTTGCATGAGATACAATGCTTTTGACAATTGAAACACTGGAGTCTATATTTTTAAAATGTAAAGGCAGTATATATTTGATTATTTCTTTCATTGTTGGTATTATAATTGCATGATTTTCCATTTCCAATACCCCTACTATATACCTTCCTTTTTATCTTTCAAATTCACAGCATATTTATATATAAATGTTTATATATAAATGGATAACTAATAATTGTGCTCTTCTCTGGAGAAGACAATTTGCCACATTCTCAGAATTTCTTATTTGCCTACAGTCCTTTGTTTAGTGTTGAAACCTTGTGGACCTTGTAGTCTTTTCTTCACTCTACAAATCTATTATTATTGTCCTTGTTCAGCACGTGTTTTTATAGTCAAGATAGTGAGATTTTTATAGTTGAATATTCTGACATTACTAAGAGTCACAAACTCATAGTAAACTATCTAATCTTCTGGCTTGTATGATCATCCCAAATCCTCTTTCTCGTCCTTCCCAGAGCCTTAAGTGAGGGAGTTGTTGCCTACATGTAATGGGACTGGGCTCCACAATGCTCCACTTTGATTATGGTTTCCTGTAAAGGTCTCCATGTGTTACAAAGTTGTTTCCTTGATAAGTGTTGAGGACTTTATTTATACTTATCTGTGGATACAAGTATAAATATTTACATATTGCTATGGTTTAAGAGATATGATAGTTTATTGTTGTGGTGGTTGTAGGTTATTTTCTAAGATCCATGACTTTACTATCCTTGAGTAGTTTTCTAGTTTTCTAGTGGCAAACATGATTTCCTTCTTGTTGAATTAGTTACTACCAAGATACTTGCACCACTCCTTTACCTTTAGGTTATCTCTGCATACTGGTAATTGGTAATTATTTTTTTTTTTTGTTTTTTGTTTTTGTTTTTGTTTTTCGAGACAGGGTTTCTCTGTATAGTCCTGGTTGTCCTGGAACTCACTTTTGTAGACCAGGCTGGCCTCGAACTCAGAAATCCGCCTGCCTCTGCCTCCCGAGTGCAGGGATTAAAGGTGTGCACCACCACGCCCTGCTCTTTCTTGTGGGTTTTTTTTTTTTTTTTTTTTGGTGGTAATTATTTTGTTATGTAGACTTCATAGTTACATAGAAATATTGGTTTCTTCCCTCCTGTGGATAAGAAGAATAATTATATTTTATACAAACTCTGTTAAGTGAGCCATGTCATAGGTTCTAGGGAAGATCCTATTATAATTATTCTGCTAAATAAGCATTGTCATAAATTGACTGCTACTTCTGGATTATGTTCATCCCTCTAGATTAGTGTATTCACAAACTCTTATCAGAGATGTTTCTTTGCATATATCTACCACTCATCGTGTCTATAAGTGTTGAGTACTTTTATGTCTCTTTTTCACTGATAGTACACACGTACAGGTACACTCTATACTATAAGTCGGGGAACAATGTACGAGTCTCTAGTAAATGGTTAGTAACCATGTTTCGAATCTTTACGGTCTTCAATATTCTAAGAATCCTTTGATTTAAAACCTGTACCGTCAATTATTGTACATATAAATTCATAGTGTCTGTGACCTTATATGCAGACTAACAAAAGATGAAGCTTCCCAAAATTATAGCATGGATGGGATGTCAAAGCCCCACCCTTAACTGAAAAGCTATTGGAAGCGATGGCTGCTGGAAGGAGGGAAAGTTAACTTTCTTGTTATGAGGACTGCAAGAGGCTCCACATGTTCTAGCATATGGTCCTATAACCATGCATACTCTAGCAGCATTAAATGGACTCAGTGGGTTTAAAAAAAAAAAGAGTTCACTAAACTAAAATGAGATAATATTGGTAGGATTATAGGGGGAGGAATTGAAGAGGATGGCATCAGGTATAGATTTGATCAGAACACGGTACATTTTAAAATAATTTAGATTTTTATTGCAAACCGAGTGATACCAAAAACATAAAGCTTGAGTTATAACCACAGTTTCTACTTTCTTAATATTTTATAAGTCTATTGTAATTTGAATCATATGATCACAAGAGACCAAATCTTTGGGTTCAGACTCCATCTTAGAAACCTGGCCTAAGGTTGAAGTCAAGTGAACTAAGAGGCTGGTACCTAGCACCAGTTTTCAGGCTACCCCCCCCCCAACAAAACCTGCATTGAGCACCAGTTAGTACACAACATATCTGTACCTCCTGGTTACAAGGCCACTCCTGGTACTGCACTTCCTAACAACCACCAGTCAGGAGGAAAGCAGAAGTTAAGTTTATAGCTTGGCTCCCAGCACCATATGTTAAAGGCCATAATAGCCCCTGAATCAGATGTGTACCAGGCTAGATACTCCTTTCTTGCCTCTATCAATTCTTGCATAAAACTAGGCTAAGGCCTCAACATATCTACTGTGTCAAGATTGGCATGGAGCCTAGGCTCAAACTTAAATAAAGAGACCCTTAGACAGTTGCATTGCATTCAGGTCCTTGGTAGTCTTTGTGGGATTTTTGAACATTTTCTAGCACAAAAGTAGATAATTAAACTGTACATTAGTGGCATAAAGGCAGTTTAATAGAACACAGAGATGCTACATACACTCAAACCCAACAAATACAATTAAGAATAAATAAAAAAAAGACTATTCTTTTCACAATGTTTGAGAAATTAAATAATGAAAAATGCAATAGGATTTTTATTCAGCTGATTTTAATGCAATAATCAATTGATAGAAAAAGTGTGAAATTTAGCTCATTGATCAATGACATCAAATATTTTATGAAACAATTCAATAATTTATTTAATCATTATGTATAAAATATTCTAGAATTATATAATAACTACTACTTCTTTATTACTTAGTAGAATATTCCAAAAAATTCAATTGACATAGAATTATGAGATTTAATTTTAATTTTATTAATTTAATCTTGATTTTATTGTTAAATCCCTGGTATCCCTGGTATCCCAAGGAAGAAGGAGCTAGAGAAAGTACCCAAGGAGCTGAAGGGGTCTTCAACCCTATAGGTGGAAGAATAACCATGAACTAACTAGTACCCCCTGGGCTCGTGTCTCTAGCTGCATATATAGAAGAGGATGGCCTAGTTGGCCATCAGTGGGAAGAGAGGCCCCTTGGTTATGCAGACTTTATATGCCCCAATACAGGGGAACGCCGGGGCCAAGGGGTGGGAGCGGGTGGGTAGGGGACCAGGGCCGGGAGGGGGGAGGATATAGGGAACTTTCTGGATAACACTTGAAATGTAAATGAAGAAAATATCTAATAAAAGTTGAAAAAAAAATAAAAATAAAAAAAATACTATCTCTTTCCTTGCTATAGATATTAGGATATTTCAGTCTTTGTTTTTATTTTCTGTTTGTTTCATTATTTTTAATCTTTTTCTAACTAGAGTGATTTAAAAACAATATGTGTTACTGAAGAAACACACAGCAACTAAAAATACTTGCTGATCTTCCAAGATAGGCAAGTTCACAGCCCATTCATATATAGAATAAAGGTAATAAAAATAAAGCTTAAAAATATAAAGGCAAGGATGTGAAGAGGAACACTTTTTCATTGCTAGTGGGATTGTAAGCAGGTACAACCACTCTAGAAATCAGTTTGGAGTTTCGTCGGAAAATTGGACATAGTACTACGAGAAGATCCAGCACTACCATTCCTGGGCATATACCCAGAGGATATTCCACCTGGTAATAAGAACACATGCTTCACTATGTTCATAGGCAACCTCATTTATAATATCCAGAAGCTGGAAAGAACCCAGATGTCCGTCAACAGAGGAATGGAGACAGAAAATGTCTCCATTTACACAATGGAGTACTACTCAGCTATTAAAAACAATGAATTTATGACATTTTAGGCAAATGAATTGATCTGGAGGATATCATCCTGAGTGAGGTAACCCAATCACAAAAGAACACACATTATATGCACTCACTGATAAGTGAATAATAGCACAGAAAATTAGAATACCCAAGATACAATTTGTAAAACTTATGAAACTCAAGAAGGAAGATCAAAGTGTGGATTCTTTGTTCCTTCTTAGAAGGGGGAACAAAATACTCATGGAATGAGTTACAGAGACAACGTTCAGAGCTGAGACTGAAACAAGGACCATCCAGAGACTGTCCCACCTGGGGATCAATTCCATAATCAACCACCAAACCCAGACACTATTGCATATACCAACAAGATTTTGCTGACAGGACCATGATATATCTGTCTCCTGTGAGGCTATGCCAGTGCCTGGCTAATACAGAAGTGGATGTGCACAGTCATCTATTGGATGGAAAACAGGATACCCAATGAAGGAGCTAGTGTAAGCGTCCAAGGAGCTGAAGGGGTCTGCAGCCCTATAAGAGAAACAACAATATGCACTAATCAGTACCCCCAGAGCTCATGTCTCTAATTGCATATGTAGCAGAGGATGGCCAAATCAGCCAACACTGGGAGGAGAGGACCTTGGTCTTGCCAAGATTCTAGGCTCCAATATAGGGGAATGCCAGGGCCAGAAAGTGGGAGTGGATGGGTTGGGGAGGAGGGTGAGGGAGGAAGGTATATGGGATTTTCCGAGAGGAAACTAAGAAAGGGTATAACATTTGAAATGTAAATGAAGAAAACATTTAATTAAAAAAGGATATAAAGAAATTATGTGGAAGTATGTTCTATTTTACTGTATTTTTCTTTTCTCTCTGTAAACTTGAATCTCAGTGGGTCTGTATTAAACTGTTAAACCAATTTGTTAATTATTTTATTTGGCTGCCTTTTGTTTTGACATGATGAATCTAATATCTTTCTGTATGTTAAAACTTTTAATTAGTTTATTTGGGATTTGTTTTAATGTCTGTGATAGGAAGTTTCAAATATCCTAAATCTCCTTCAAATATTACTGATTACACAGGTATATTTAAAACGTAGATCTCATTTTACAGAGCACACCATATTTGGCCCTGACATCCAATATGATATCAATACCAGTTATATTGCATCCATATTGTATAAATACACATTAATTGCTAATAAAAGCACATCAAAGACAAAAGAGTTGTGAAGGTCTCAGAACCTGGAAGTAATGGATAAAGTCAATGACATATGTGTCATTTAAAGTAGTTCAAGCTAATATTTACAGCAAGGATTAGACACAAATCAGCTACAGCCAGACTGGCTTAAAAATGCAAAGACCTGAATCTTCATTCACATTACCTGATACATCATGCTTGCTTAAAAAAAAAAAAAAATAAATAAAAGACTAATCCAAGACAAGAAGAATATACAAAGAAAGAAAAACTCAAGAGACAAAGTAAATATAAGAACCTGGTTTAGAAAAACACAGATGTTGGTTAAAATAATGAGATGGTGGATAAAAGTTGAGAAATGTTAATGGAGCCAGAAAACTTGGTACAAAATGTATTTATGAGTTCAGGTCTGAAAACTAGAAAGCACAGGAAAGTTTTGGTACAAAAGTGCACAGCTGAGGAAAGAATCTGCAAGTTTGAAGAAATGCCAATAGAGATTTTATAAATTTACTTGCAAAGAGAAAAGCAAGGCAGAAAAAAAAAGAAGAAAATGTCTATAGAACTATAGAAAACTACCAAATATATGTACAATTGAAATATTCACATCCAAACTGTTAAAGTCAGAAAAGCCTAAACAACTTCAAAGTAAAAATTGCAGAAGATAGCAGAAATTGGCCAAAAGGACCCCTTCTTACAGTTACAGAGATAAGAGCTCATTTCATCAGAAAATATGATACATGATGACCAACAAAGTGTGTAATTTACAGAAGGAAAAGCAACAGCCATCGATACATTCTACATACATTGATCTTCTTCTTGGAACAACTTGTGTCTAGATTTATAAATGTGCTTTACATCATTTCTATGAACACTATATCTTTAAATAAAAATATGTACAATTCACATAATTACCTTTATCGCTTGGTACTTTTACTTGGAAAATTTTTGGTGTACTGTGATTTCCAAGATCATAATCACAATGATTGGAAAGTATATGTCTCTAAGAGATAAAATGAGCTGAAGATAATTTTATTGTATTTATATCACAGATAATAATGTGTGATTAGAACATTTATTGAATGAATGAATGAATGAATGAATGAATGAATGAATGAATTAGTTATTGGTATATCAGATTTTTATTACTACTGGTTACATATTTATTCATCATATGGATTCTTATTGGTTAATATCTACATACTTCACTTATTCATGAATTAAAGCCCAAGGAAATTTTTCACTTAATAAGTAAAAATATATAACATGGAGGTGAATCAGACTGAAGTAAATGAGTCAATTTGTGCTAAGTTATCTAGTGTACAATTGCAGAGGGGAGTTGTAAACCCAGGTTTTATTTTCTGGCTTGTCACATCAACAGCTAATTTGGGGTGGTTAAATCAGGTGTACTGATACATAAAAGAGAACACAAGGTGTTCAGACAGAAGCTCTGTGAGCTAGGAAATAGAAGCTGAAAAATCTCTACCCACTCTCTAATCCAGCATTACATTTCATCCTCTCAGAGAACTCCATGTGTCCCATCTAGTTCATTCCTCTACATCTAACTCTCTGGGTCTATGGGTTGTAGTTTACTTACTATTTATTTAACAAGTAATAACTGTATATAAATCAATATATATCATATTTATATTTCTAAGTCTGGGTTACCTCCTTTGAAATAGTCTTTCCTAGTTCTATCTGTTGACTGCAAATTTCACGATACAGTTATTTTTAAAAGAGCTGATTAATACTCCATTGTGAAAATGTATTAGGAGTTTACTTGATCCTTTATTTAACAGATGCCCAGTATGTAATTTTGAACAAATGAATGAAAATTGTTATTTTGAATTGGGATTTTGAGTGGTTATTTATCAATTATTTGAGAATGAATGCATTAGTCATCACACAAATGACAACAGGACAGTTATTGTGTCAGCTCCACTCTCTGAAAGCAGCAATATTTGCAAACCAGAATAAAGACTTAGAAAATACCAGGGTTTGCTCTTTAGAACTACCTTGGCATGTTCTCTTTTTCTACATGGCATCATACTACTTAATCACAAGTCTAAGCTTTAAAAATACATTAGTAGCTAATACATTTTCACTTTTACTTTATGCTGATGATTATTAATAATACTATTATCTACATTATTACAGAGAATAAAACACGACATTAAACTATAAAATAAAAAAACATATTCATAGGTATAATAGTCTATGTGAAATACTCTCTTGTCAGTGTATTATCATACACATTGTTGAGAAAAGTATGTGCTATAAGTAAATATTGTTGACTTTTTCAATGGACCCTTCAGTTCATTGGCTCTGTAGCACTTGACTTTCTGATAAATAATTAAAAATTGGTTTAATAAAACTTAAGTAATTTATATTTAACTTAAACGTATTGATAACTAAAATAAACATTTGCTATGGGCAAATTCATCATTTTATAAATTTTAAATATTGAATGAATGGAATTTGTAATATACAAAAATTAATTCCTATTGAACAAATATTGTAGAGGTTATGTCATGAAGTAGCACTTATGAGTCTACACTAAAAATGCCATTTTTACTTTTATTTTCATTACATGAGGATAACTATAAAATATTTTATGTTTTAAGTTTTCAATGGCATTTTCACATTTTATTACTCGTATTACTTACTTCTGAATTAATTAATTAAAAAATTTTGACTTGTGAGACCAAGAAGATGCTGACAATAGAAACAGTGGCTCAATTGGTTACTGGAAGGAATGCTATACCCAGATATACATTTCATATTGAAAAGAAAATATAAATGTTTATTTCTTTGCTACCAACTTTTTAAGAGACAAAAATCAAATGAATTAACTTTATAAATCAAAACTATACTCTCTGCCTGAAAAATTTTGATTGTCACTAATCACTAAATACACGAGGAAACTCAACAATACTATTTAAGGCTAACCAAAACAAGCATGCCTTTAGAGAAAAGTAGGGAGGCAGAGAAAATTAACCCTATGCTCAGTGCTTCTGTCTGTAGGGTCATATTTATACTCCTTCATCAAGAGTCCTTTAAAGTGTTTGCTATATCAAAACATCCTTTAACCTGTGTCTACTTCAGGAAAACATTCTTCCATGTGCTTGATTTAGCCAGACAACCTTTCACCTAGTTGTGCTAGCAAAACAAGTTTTGACATAACTAACTTCCCAAAGAATCTAGAACTTTCCAATTCAGATTTCTGACTCACTCAGGCAGGAAAAAATATCAAACGCCCTAGCAGGTGTGAGAAAGAAGGAAGGAAAGAAAGAAAGAAAGAAAGAAAGAAAGAAAGAAAGAAAGAAAGAAAGAAAGAAAGAATAAAAAAAAGAAAGAAGAAAGAAGAGAAGGTTTTTGTTATGTTTTAACTGTGACTGTTAATTAGGGGAGTCAAAGGACACTGTTGATTGCTAAAGTTCAATACTTTTATAGCTGGAACATTTTTGTCAACCTCAAGAGAAAAAAGAGGCCAAACAAGATAATGGACCATGTGGGCTATATTTAGGAATATAATAAACATGATATAATATAATATGATATAATATAATATAATGTAATGTAATGCAATTTAATATAAAAGTTTTTGCAAGGCAGAGGGAATGAGAGAGAATGCCAGAGCCATGCTTGTCATACATGGGTTGCCTGGAGTCCTTTCATCTACCCTATCATGAATAAACAGATTGTTTTCCTATGATCGGGAAAGTCACAAATGCAGTGGTATAACCCATGTCCAAGAGTCCATCGTAAAAGTATGTATTTCTAATATGTCTGAGGAGGCGTGGAAAGTTATTATTTCTGTGTATGATCAGAGATTCCAGGAACACATTAATTACTTAACAAAATGTAACTTTCATTTCATTTTATTGTCAGTAAGGTCTAAATCTGAAGTATTTTCAATTAACAATCTCAAATTACTTATCACCCCAAACTATAATATCAATGTACCTCATAAATATTTATTATGCATTATATTTTGTAAGTATAATTACTATCCTTGAAGATGAGTTTTATTCATCCTAATAAATTGACACACACAGTTATTGTTCTGTTACAGATAAAAAATGAAGCAAAATATTTTGGAATGACCTAGCCAAGAAATGAAATAACCCTTATACACAGATGGTCACACACCAAGCAGCAGTTTTTTAGTGAGCTTCCCCATCTAATACATAATAAATCTTTGTAAGGAAAATTCCATTATTGTCACTTTGGGCTGATACCTTAAAAGGCAGAGAAGATTAATGGTTTGTCCGTGGTTATTCATAGTAGTAAATTATAAAGGAATTGTAATCCAGCAGTATGACTGCTCTGGAAAGGGATCACAGCCAAAATCCGAGCTCTGTGTGGTCTGGCTTGAATACAGATATGCGCTTAGTAGACACAGTTAATGAAATGTAACTGAGAGGCAAAATGAAGAATTAGGGAAAGATTTGACGGAGTGAGTCAACGATAGGTAGAATGTGCCCAATTCTCACTCGGAGCTTTTTAGGTGCAGCACACAGAGAGGGGTGCAGTCAATTAGGAGTCAGTTTGGGAATCATCGTGGAGGGAATTACATTATGTAGAGTTGATTTTTTGGTGTAGTTCAGTGATTTCAGTACAGCGAAGTTGTGTTAGTTCAAGATTATGCACAGGCCATTGAAGCTAGAGAGTGAGATTCAGAAAATTAGAAGAAATTGCCTGAGTTTGTTTGAGGCCAAGCAGAGGAAATTCAGTGAGAAGCTAAGAGAAGCCAGACTGAATCAATCAGCTTGGAGAGGAGTTTGAACCAGAACAGCTGAAACCAGCCAGCCAGCCAGAATTCAGAAAAGACCTAGAAAGAGTAAGCTTATTCAGCAGTAAGTCTCTGAGACAATAATTATGTCTGGGGATTGAAAGTTACAGTAAATGATAAAGAAACACTTAAGTGATAGAAAATGTGATTGTGAAATGTGTGTTGGAAAGCCCAATGAAAAGATATGCTAGTAGTGACTCAAAATAGATATGTGTATAGTATATATGTGCACATATACATTATGTAAGTATATATATATATATATATATATATATATATATATATATATATACTTTAACATCATATTGATAAATGTGTTGTCATATGAAAAACTATAAACCTGGGATTGCTTTGTAATTACCCCTATTCTCGCCACATACTAAAATTCTTCTCCTCTGACAACTCTTGAACCAAGAGGCTACATATAGTTCAAATCAACCCTCAGTAAAGCTGTCTTACATGTTTCTAGTAGCTTTGCCCATTAAGCCTCACTTAAAACATTCCACTGATTTCCTAATCCAAAATCTCAAAATCACCATTCCTCAAAACAAAAGCATGTCAGACCTATCATAGTGATACCCAAGTCCCTGGTACCAATTTCTGTCTTAGGATTTCCATTACTCTGAAGAGATACCATGACCAAAGCAACTCTTGTAAAGAACATTTAGTTTGAACTGGCTTACAGTTCCTGAGTTTAGTCCATTATATTCATTGCAAAAAGCATGACACTGTGCTGGAGGAGCCTAACATTCTACATCTTCATTCAAAACCAGCCAAAAGGAGATGGTCTTCTGCCTGCAAACAGGAGGGGGTTCTCTTCCCCAGGCAGCCAGAAGGAGGCTCTCTTCCAAACTCCAGAGACTGAGAACTAGGCAACTTCAAATTCTCTCTACACAGTGTCACACTTTCTCCATCTAGGTCATAGCAAAACCAACAAGGCCACACTTCCTAAAAGTTCCCCTTCTTAAGGGCTAAGCATATTCAAATCACCACAACAATTCATCAAGGATTCTCATAATGGCTCTCAAGAAAAAGGATTTTGTTGTTTGTTTGTTTGTTTTGCTTTATTCTCTAAGTTATTTTGACTACCACCATTGCTCTTATGAATATTGGCATTCCAATAGTACTAGATTAGAAGCTCAAAGAGTAAATAAAACTATTTTTCAATAATTCGTGCTGCTGAGATTGACAAGGCTAACACGAATTTCCTCATTAACTCTCTGCTACTGAAGTAGCTCTCAGATCTGCAGTAAGAATGCCAAATGATAAGCAGAGGTCTGTTGTCTCTAGCTTTGCTCCAGTTGCTTCTGTTGCTTCAGTGGCACTTCTCTCTCTTTCTTTTTCAAATACTGTGTTGATGCTACTTGGATGGATAAAAGAGAACCTCTACCAGTACAAGAGCCTTTGTTAAGCTTTCTGATCTTTTATCTTCTCCTGTAGTTTCCCGTATTTACATAATTGCTTGGACTCCACTGTGTCTATTGAATCTCTTTCTTTTTCTGAGAAAGTTCAAGATTAGGGGCAGATGCCCATGTGTCTACTTCTTTCAGAGGCAGCCCTTAGCCACTTTGTGTCCCTGTGGCTTTTGTTGTGCTCACCTGCTCAGGAAGCTGACTTCACAAAGACTCATTTGCTGTTTAATTGTAATCTCAGTTCCTGCAAGAAGGCAGGCACACCTGCTATCCACTTCCTTGTCTCTTTTGATCTTTCTAGAAATACTCACCTTTGATTATGTGAGAAACGGTCTGTAAGTGTGCTCTTTGTGGGGAAAGCTACAGAAGTCTTCCATTATAATGTTTTTGACCTGAAAAGAAGGCTATTTTAGGCCATGTGTATAAAGACAACAAGAAAATAAAAGGAAGGGGAGTGTTTTGTCTCTGTAATCCAGAGATAGAATTTGATTCATTTAAGGTTTAACAGATTGCAAGCAGCTGTGAGTTGTGTTATTAACCTGTAAATACTTTTTCAAACACTGACATACTATTATGTTTATGATTTCTACATGACCATTTGTTGCTACTAGGCAGTTACAAAAAGGAAGCCAAAATAGAGTCCCATTTCTAAGTAAATCCTCTTCAGGAGGACAAACAAGATGGAAGCAATCATAAAATAACAATGATTGTGCTCAGATAGATTGTACTAGAATGCATACACATATGCCTGTGGAGGCTAGAGGTCAGCCTTGGCTGTCATTTCTCATGTCTCTTATTTGAGACAGTGTCTTTCAATAGCCTGATGATCACCAAATAAGCTCACAAGCTTTCCCAGCCTGCCCATGTCTTCACCTTCCTTTATCTCACTAGCACTGGGATGAAAAGTGAGCCACCACACTGTTTGGGGTTGGTCTGGTGGTGCTAGGTATTCAAAGGATAAATTCCATACCCCAAGATTTGGTTGCCCTAAGATGATTAAATTCCCATGTACACAAACAAGCTTTTGTTGTACAAACTTTGTTCCCCAATGTAAAACTGTTGGTTAAATAAAAATGTCAATAAGTAATTACTGGTGAGAATAGAGAATGGGGGAGTTTGGGCTACTGAGTAGGGTATTGCAGCTAGAGATGGGGGAGGGTAACAGTGTGTGTGTGTGTGTGTGTGTGTGTGTGTGTGTGTGTGTGTGAGAGAGAGAGAGAGAGAGAGAGAGAGAGAGAGAGAGAGAGAGAGAGAGAAAGAGAATGTGGAGGAGGGACAATCGAGAAGAACAGGAGGTATCCATCAGATGGTATGGAGTAGCAGCAAGTGACTAAATAAAATGCATCTCCAGGACACCAGACTGATGGAGCAGAAGTAACCCAAAAAGATTCAAACAACACAGCTTAAATCAAGTCTATACCTGGGGAAGATGCCAGTTCAGCCTTTAGAAAAGTTAACTAAAGATTACCTCCCAGTAATTTTTAAAGCCAAATAAAATAACCATAGTCTGAATCTCAGGGACCAAGGGAGACCGCCAGGGGAAATACAAGGGCTGATAATTCCTTGAACATGATGGTCAAGGAATCCTTCATGGCTCTTTCTGATCAAGCTCTGGTAGCCTTACCACCCCCTACACTCCCAGCTGCCCCTGATTATACTGCAGAGGATAGAAAGGCTTGGGCTAAATGCAAAGACTTCTACAGAAAAGATGTATAGTTGTATACCAATGAAGGTCAGACTATCCTACCCAAGGAATGTGCCAGACATCTTAATCTACTAAATCCACCAAGCCTCACATTTCAGATATCAAAAAATGAATGAATTACTCAGCTGAACACTTGCTTGACTAGGCATTCTACCCTTGGCCAAGAAACTCCAGGAAGTAGAATCAGAAGCCAAAAGACTGGAGCCAATGGGAAATACTCTACACAGAGGTAGAACCAGGCATGTGTGGGTGTAAATATTTGTTAGTCTCTACAGATACATTTCAGGATTATTAGAACCCTAGCCACCAAAGAAGACTCCTAATATAGTGACAAAGAAGGTTTTGGAAGAAATCATACCAAGGTATGGCCTACCTACCCAGCTTGGGTCAGACAATGGATCCACAATCATCTCTTTAGTGCAGGGCGTGGGGGACTATTTTGAAATTATGCTGTGCCTACAAACCCCATTATTTAGGTCAGGTAGAGAGATAAATTAGGCCTTGAAAGAGGACTTGACCAAATTAATATTTAAAACTGGTGGTGACTTGGTATTTCTCCTACACTATGCCTTATATAAGGCTAAGAATAGAACCTATACTTTTGGTCTGACCCGTTATTAGATATTATATGGGAAGCTCCCCTCCTGTGTTACCTAATCTCCAATTTGATATTCTTGCTGAGTAGGATCAATACAATTTTTTTGAATCTCTGAAAGCCATACAAGGGTCTAGAGCAGGTCTGGCCTACCATTTGTCAGATTTACAAATCTGCTCTTCTCCCTAACCCCAATTGCTTTGAGCCTGTGACAAAGTCTGGGTCAAGAGACACCACCATAAAACTCTGGATCTTCAATGGAAAGGACCTCACACTTTGATCCTGACAAGGCTACAGGATATAAAGTTAATCTGGCCTGGAAGTAGATACATCATTACCACAGGAAGCCTGCAAGAGAAGAAATGAGCTAGCAGCTGCAGTTCCATGGAGAGAATGTGTTAGACAAGTCATCTCTAGAACAATGGAGGGCTAATCCACATCCCTCTTTAACTGGTCTCCTTGGTTTACTACTCTTATCTCAGTCATAACTGGTCGCTTCACCATTTCAGTACTAGTTCTGACATGTAGACACTATATAGATAATGCTTCAGTCAGGTATATTAAAGAATGCATTTCCACTGTTCAAGGAATATCAGCCTATAAAAAATGTCTGAAGGAATTGAGATGGGCCCTTGCTCTGGGGAGTAGGGGGTGAGATGAAAAGAGTGAATTGACCTGAGCCAAGCTGACTTCATGCCAAACTACCAGTTCAGGAAAGCAGGCCTACTACTTCCCAGAACTGGGCAAGTAAGTTACTGTAACAACCACAGCCTTATGTCAAGAGGCAATCTGCCCACTGGGGCCCTGTGTGCCCCAGAAGTGGTCAAGATGTGGATGCTCACAGTCATCTATAAGATGGTACACAGGGCCCCCAATGTAGAAGCTAGAGAAAGCACCCAAGGAGCTGAAGGGGTCTGCAAACCTATAGGTGGAACAACAATATGAACTAACCAGTACCCCCAGAGCTCGTGTCTCTACCTGCATATGTAACAGAAGATGGCCTAGTTGGCCATCATTGGGAAGAGAGACCCCTTGGTCTTGCAAACTTTATATGCCCCAATACAAGGGCATGCCAGGGCCAAGAAGTGGGAGTGGGTGGGTAGGGGAGTAGGGCGGGAGAGGGTATAGGGTACTTTTGGGTTAGCATTTGTAATGTAAGTAAAGAAAATATTTAATAAAAAATGTTTAAAAAAAGGAAGTAAAAAGCTATCCCACCTTGACATGAAGCAAGGTTAGTCAAGAATGCTTGAAGAAAGCCCTGACAAATCATAGCCCCAGATATAGAACCCACGAGTCAAGATATAGACCACATTCTTGTCCCTAATATTCTTTTGGCTTTAAAACTGAATCTGTGAATTCAGTTGGGGGTCCTTCCATCCCAATGGAATCTGGTTCCTGCATACAAGAATAAATGGTCTTTGCTTTTGCACATTATTTGCGTCTGCTGTATAATTCTTCAGTGATTCTGATTTACAGACCCTAATAGCATCAGAGTAAATGTCTGGGTTCCTCCTAGCCATAGAAAGAAGTTCCACAGTCACATGGCAGTACCTGCACCACATCATACAATTACAGTTTATTGGGCACTTTGGATTAAAAATTCTCTCAAATATCTTATCCTTGACACACACACATTTTAATATCTTTTCAGGCAGTCAAAATCCACTGATTTCCGATTCAAAGTATTTCAGTTCCTGTCTGCTTTCAAAACAACATGAGACACAACAAAACAAAATCAATCACACACATACACTTCTTTTAGTTGTTGTTGTTTTTCTTTCCTGTATCAGCCTTTAAAGAGCATTGTTACCCTATAAAGACCATATAGACATTTCATGTGTCTTTGATAGCATGGTCATCTAGGTGCTCACAGATTTTGTTTCTAACCAACATGACCTTTGAAAAATGTCATCCCAGTTTTAAAAAAAAAGAATTTAAAAATTAGATAGCAAGAGAATTCATAAACCCACGGTTCCAGGCCCTGTAAAGCTCGGGGGAATAATGAAAACACCTCTAATTTGCATTCCCATGTTCAGATTTCTGTAAGGTGACTGTGTAAAGTCATCAAAGCAATAGATGTTATCTTTTTAATACATATCTTTCCTTTTTTTTTTCAACCCAGATGTAAAGCATCTTATTTCCCCTTTGGCACCCGTTCTTTTCTTGTTCTTTCAGTCTCTAATTAGGCCATCTGTTTCAAAATTAGTCCGCCATTGGGAATGGATTTAGTTTGTTTATATTTGCTTGTCTCTTTGTTTTATTTCTTCCAATGACATTTTCAATATGGCTTTTACTTTTGCTAACCTGAGATCATTTATTTCTTTTCCAGATGAAGAGAACATTCTATTAAACTGATTCTTCTCTTTAAAAACAAAAACAAAAAACTAAAGTCAGAATTTCTCCCTTTTCTATGCCATTTTCTTTTTGAGAATATTACAAATATCAAAGGAAGAAAATAAATACAGGTAGAGGTTTCATAAACAGCATCGGGTGAATATACAGGCAGTAACCTCTTTGTATTACTTAAAAGTAGTAGTATCATTTCGTCTACTTAAATACTTAGAGATGAGATTTAAGAGTCTTTTAATATGGCTATGAAGTTAAAAATCTCTAATATGTAATCAAAAGAACTTGATGTCTCTGAAGGACTGGTATTTTGCTAGTTTCACAGAAAGTCTCTGAACACTTAAGTCATCTCTGCTATTGCATTCTTAATCTCTCTGTAAAGAGGGGCAATGTGTATATGGGTTTTTATGGAGCAGTTGTGTTCACTTTCCTGAGTTGCTTTCCAAATTTTTGCATTTAAATTTTGAAAGCCTAGTTTATAGTGATAGAATATAGTAAATAAACCAACTGTGTATTTCATAAATACCAACTGAAAATATCACACACATCTTTCACAATGAATGAAAGGGCAATACTCTGGTGTTATCAATGATGACTTGTGTTCCTTACACTAATTATTATTGAGTATAGTGGTGATCTACTGTGAAAGTGTCACTTGCACTGAGGTTTTGAACCATGTTAATTAAATATAAAGGCCATGAGTCATGGGGAGCTTTTGTTAAAAAACAGTAAACTTACATACCCTGTGTTTGTTTGTTTGTTTGTTTTTTCCTGAGACCATAAATGTTGCAGATGTGGCCTTGCTGTACCTATTCATTTTAAAACTTGGACTGCCATTTTCTTTAAAACTGTGATGTGAATGAATGGTTTGTCTTTGCTGATGGCATGAACATCACATACTGTCAGGTTTCAGTTCTTTGTGTAACTAGAAGTTCATAACCCTGTCCTAGTTATATTGGAGCTATGGTGGTCAGGGATCTTTTCTCTCACTTTCACTACTCTGTCTTCCACAGTTCCAGGCAGGTCAGTTTGTGTAATAGATGTGGATAGTTGCTGTCCTTAAAACACCATTGCTTAAGTACCTTACTTAATTTACAGGGACATTTTAAGTATGAACTTCTTTTTCATGTGCAAAGGCAAGCAATAATTAAAAACAAACAAACCCGTATATTCTTTCCTAATTTTAGGAGTTAAGACTCTCTCTTCAGTTTTAGATGGTCTCTAGCCTATGGCCCAGAAGGAATGGGCTCCCTGTTGCCTGGTTTTTTGAGTTATATCATGTTTTAAAAGAAATAAAAACATAAAATGTCAGTGAGTTCCTCCTGAAGTTCATCAGGCTAAACATAAAAGGCTTCACTGAAATCACAAGAAGTGGTGATGGGTATACAGCTGAGGATATTGAAGAGATACATGAGTCAGTTATACCATCTGTCACCCATACCTCAACATGCCATTATTAAGTAATCAATTAATGAAGAAAGAGGAGAGTCCAAGATAATGAGTACTCCACCAGGTGGTTTAGACAAGAACATTGTATATTTATTATTTATTTTAATGGTGCCTAAATGTTTTCACATCTGACACCTTTTACATTGCACTGATATTCTGAAGCAGACAGCTTTACACCTAATGTATCTTGGTTAAACCAGGAGTGTAGGCGGCCTCAAGGCCTCTGTGACCTGGACTATTGGATATATACCCATCACTCAGCACTCACATGACTCACTAAACAGGAATCACAGGATGCTGAAAAAGCTCTATAGTGACTGAAAAGAAAGGGATGATAGCATTTAGTGATTACAAACAACTTCAGTCTAGCAGGAGGATGACTGTGAAGCTTGCTGCGCCTTCTCTTTGCTCAACAGGCTTAAGAGTAATGTGTCTACATTGACAAAAGCATTAACTAGCTTCCCAGTGCCCCAGTATGGCGGTTCATCTCTTCCCTACTCACACTTTCTCATTTCTCACGTCCCAAGAGTAGGCTTCCCAAACTAACAATGTTCATTGAGGTCTTCCACCCATTTTGCCATCTAAAGAACACTCCAACTTATGGCATATGTATTGAGAGCTCATATATCTTGATCTTGTTTTTGAAACTGGAATACCTTTTTTTTTTTTTTTAATCAGTCCTCAGGATGGTATGAGATAATTCCAATATTCCTTTATAGCAAACTTGGTAATTGAAACATTAACAAGGAAATCACTTCACAGGCATTCACAATTAAATGTTCAAGGCTTACTTGAGTTCTATGATCTTTCCTAAGCATGTCTATAGATTAAAAAAATCTGACAGATATTATATAATAGCAGCACTTGGCATGCAGTCCCAGGACGACTATGAGTCCAAGGCCAACTTGAACTCCAAAGGCAGTTCACCAATGCTAGCCTGGGCAATTAGAAAGATCCTCTCTAAAGCAACGACATCTAAAAAAACAAACAAACAAACAAACAAAACCTAAGATTCTTACTCACCTAATAATTCATCATTCTGCTAGATATAATTTTTATACTTACGTTTACTACCAAACCTCTGGAAGTTTAACCGTGTGTGTGTGTGTGTGTGTGTGTGTGTGTGTGTGTGTGTGTATACACATACATATATATGGGCTATATAGGCATATTATCTTTTGAACATCTACATTAGTTTTATTACTGGTAATTATTTCTAACATAGATTACTATACTTTCTTGTCATAATATTTGTAAGTTTCAGTGTAAATAATTACAGACTGTATGCATACAGCAAATTGTTAAACTATATTTATTTCTCTTTAAATTTAATCTCAAACAAAGGCAAGTACAAATAAATATGTCACCTAAATTTAAAAAAAAAGTTCTATGAATTCTAATAGTAAGTAAAAATACAGTGGGGCACGGGGATGTTCACTATCTTCTTGTGGTTTAAGCTTTCATTGCTAGTCATTTAAAAGATATGGAATCAGTACAGGATTTATCTATCCTAACTTATCATTAAAGTTTGAAAACTTAATTTAAGACAGTTCTACTAGCACTTATAGTTTAACATTTGAGAAACTTACTTTAATGCAGATAGATACATCTTTAAAAATTTTGAAAGAACTTGCAATAAACAGTTAATGTTCCAAAATTTTAGCACCCAAAATATGTTTAGCCTATTATATTCCCTTCAAAATTATCTTGCAAAGCATTTGATCATGAACATTATGAAATGAAACTACTTGTGATACAAATAAAGGTTTCATCATCTCTAAAAATATCTGTTTACCTGCTATAAAGAGAATAATGAGAGATGATGTTTCTCTTTTCTATTCCACAAATGATTCACTTAATATCTTTCTCAATGTTCTACAGTACTTAGGGGATGCAAAGAACTTTCGATAATAACCAGATCCTCCTAAGAGTACTGTGTTACAGGCAATGAGGGGATTAGCTTTCCCATTTTGCAGATATAGAAAGTAAACCTCAGATGAGCTAGGGGGTTTATCAAAGTTTGGAGACACTTTTAGTGAGTAGTAAATAGCAGTGGTATAAATCAGCTTCATATATTCAAAATTACTGATTCTGCCTGTATTCTGTTCCATGTTGATTTGGCAGTGTTTAGCTTTGTCTACCTGTGGCTCATTGTTTCATTTGTGATGCAGGTTAGGGAAGGATCAATAGGACCTCATTAGTGCAGCACAGGGGAAAGGGGAAAGAGGGGGAGGAAAGAGGTGAGACTACTCCATGGACATAAGAAGGTTTTATTGTGGTTGTTGTTAGTGGTGGTTGTTTGTTTTGTATTTTTTGTTTTCTTGTGGTACACACAAAAACTCCTCAGAAAAATCCTCACTCTATAGTGTTTCCAAGTACCCAGTCAAATCGGTTGAAAGAGTCAATGGTCTTCAAAATCAGGTAGTCAGAATTGCCATAATTAATAGAGCTAACTTTAGTCCTAGGGAGAGTGGTGACAGAGTCTGTATTTCTGCTGGGAAGAAAGAAAAAGACAATCAGGTTCCAAACCAAGTAGCCACACCCTCACTTACAGGCACATTGTTGTATCCAAATCCAAATAGGTAGTTAAATACCTATTTGCGTTTGGTAATAAATGAGCATATCATGTGTATGTTTATCTATTATGCTCTGTGGCTGCTGACACAAATTTTTTTATGTTTATTATTAGTTATTTGATTTATTTCCATTTCAAATGTTATCCCCCTTCATGTTTTTTCCCTCTGCAAACCATGTATTCCATCTCCTCTCCTCATTGCCTCTCTGAGGGTGCTCCCCCACCCACCCACACACTCTTACGTCCCCACCCTTGGATACCCCTACACTGGGGCATCGATCCTCCACAGGACCAAGGGCCTCCCTTCCCTTTGATGCCAGATAAGGCAATGCTATGGTACATAAGCAGCTAGAGCCATAGGTCCCTCCATGTGTACTATTTGGTTAGTGGTTCATCATCTGCATCTGTACTGGTCAGACTCTGGTACAGCCTTTCAAGAGACAGCTCTACCAGGCTCCTGTCAGCAAGTGCTTCTTGGCATCAGCAGTGGTGTCTGCATTTGGTGTCTGTAGATGGGATGGATTCCTAGGTGAGGCAGTCTCTGGATGGAGTTTGCTTCAGTCTCTGCTCCTCTCTTTGTCCCTGCATTTCCATTAAGTAGGTGTAATTGTGGGTTAATATTTTTGAGATGGACAGGTGACCCATCCCTCATCCTTTGGCATGCCTAACCTCTGGATATAGTCCCTACAAGTTTTCTTTCCCCTTTGTTGGACATTTCAGCTAATGTCATCCCAGTTGGGTCTTGGGACGCTCTTGCTTTCCTGGCATCTTGTCATAATAGCCTTGTGTTTGTGCTTCTCCTCTCCTAGCCTCCAGTATATTAAAGTAGAAGCTATACAATTCTTTCTGAATACAGTTTGTAACTATGTGGTATGTTTTTTTGGACACAGGGACCTTGATACTCCATTAGAGAACAGAAGCAATTGTACCTTAATCTTCAAAGGTGATCTCCACAATTCAGGTGGACAGTAAGCTGCATAATAAACTGTGCTGTTGTAATATTGTGTCTTATATTAGAATACCATATATTACACCTATAATAGAGATCAACATGATAAGCACTGCCACTCTTATCCACATGTAATATGCAAAGGCACAGTAAAGATTACTAAAGTGTTTCTTGCAACTCTCAGGACTTCCTTAGAATTTAGTATGCTTGAAGTTATGTGGGAACAAATTAATATGTAAAGTCTGCTGAACCCTAGAGAAGCAGTTCCACTAAATAGTGCAATGAACAAATATTTTTGGTGATCCATAAACTTCTCAATTGGGTAGGCAAAGTGAGAAATTAAAGCCAAGCTATTTAGCCTCTTTTATATAATATTCATTAATACTTTACATTCCCATGATAGATTTCTTTGTGAGCATTTTTCATTATCTTTTCTTCATAGCTATTCTTCATTCAGTTTTCAATCTGTGTAAAATACGTGCAACTAAGGAAATTTGAATTAAATTTTCAAGCAGAATCTATTTGAATAAGTGTTTGTGAATTGCTATCAACTAGTTTTATTATGCTCAAGATATTTCCTCTCCATTTTATTTTTTATCCACTAATTTAGTGAGTTTATCAAAAAAGCAATCAAAATTGTCTACTAAAATATGGATTTTATAGATTTATCATGGACCCAGAAAATGCATCCTGTTATTATTAATATAGTGGCAAACAGAAACAAAAGCTCATTGCTGTTTTTCTTCCTCTCTTTCCTCTCTTCTCTTCTCTTCTCTTCTCTTCTCTTCTCTTCTCTTCTCTTCTCTTCTCTTCTCTTCTCTTCTCTTCTCTTCTCTCCTCTCCTCTCCTCTCCTCTCCTCTCCTCTCCTCTCTCTCTTGCTCTTGCTCTCTTTCTGTCTCTCTCTGTATCTCTCTGTCTCTTTTTCTCTGTCTCTTTCTGTCTGTCTCTGTCTCTCTCTCTGTCTCTCTCTCTGAGTCTCTCTCTCTCTCTCTCTCTCTCTCTCTCTCTCTCTCTCTTATTTCTTACAATCATAACTAGGACTGTTTAGAGATATTTCCCCATATAAATGAAAGAAGAATTCATAGTCTGCTTTTTTTTTTTCCCAGAAATATTTAGAGTCAATTAGGCATAGGGAGAACCTCTTTAAAATCCCAGTTTTTGGAATTGAAGCAATTTATGAAGAGTACTATCTTTGTGTTGGAACTATGTGCCTTAAAGTGTTATGTATGTGGCATGTAAAATATTTCAGCCCAGTTGGAGCTAAACAAAGTTGGAAATCTGAGAGACAACAAGGTCTGCCATCTATCATTGTATGCACATGAATCTTTTAAATAGGTTTATCCCATTTTCCTGTAATTACCTAATATAATTACCTTTAAAGAATCATGTTTTTCTTAATCCATTTTGAAATCTGCTTCCCTATCTTTCTTTTAATTAAAAAAGGGAATACGATATAACATAAATGTGAACAAATAAAACACTCTGAAAACAACTAGTAAATCAAATCAACTTATATGTTCATATTTAATTGTTGATAAGGAAATCCTACGAAATAAACACATCACTTTTCTAAGTTTAGCAAATAAACCCATTATTTAAGTAAGATGCAAATTTTGATGTTTTATTCTCACATAGGACAATTATACTATGCAATCAAATATCACTTCATAAACCAGATAAAAGTTATTGTGCTTCAATTTTAAAGAAAGACTAATTCTTAAAAAAAAAACTGAAATTAAATTGCTGTCTAGTTCTATGACTGATATGTGACTATTAGCCAAAAAGTACAAAATACCTAGGATACAACCTACAGACCTTAATGACTTTAACAAAGGCCCAAGTGAGGACGCTTCTATCCCACTTAGAGAGCGGAAGAAAATTCTAGTTATATTAGTTACTATTTGATTTTAATTTCCAAAAATTAATTTATGTGTACTTTATTTTGTTCATATATGCCCAAACATTCATGACTATATTAATAATGTAATTCTCAGCATTTACAGAGAATTCAATGGATTCCTATTCAAGGCATGGCATGTTTGAAAATCTTTTACAATTTTTCCAGCCTCTCTCCACACATTGTCCCAAGTGTGATTTGTATGGAAATAGTTGTGTTCTTTTCCTCTGAAGCTGCAAAAAAGTAGCTGAGAAATCATCTAAGCATCTCAACACAGTGAGAGCCATCATTTCTATCCCCATAGGTATAACCTTGCTCACTCTGAGGACAGCAAATGCATAGTGAAAATATAGCACCATGGAACATTGACTTCAATTCTTTTAGGCATAGTCAAGAAGTCCATATTTTGAAGATGGGGGTTACAATTTTTTTTTTTTTTTTTTGGTTTTTCGAGACAGAACTTCTCTGTGTAACTCTGGCTGTCCTGGAACTCACCTCACTCTGTAGACCAGGCTGGCCTCAAACTCAGAAATCTACCTGTCTCTGCCTCCCAAGTGCTGGGATTAAAGGTGTGTAACCACTGCCCGGCAGGGAATTACATCTCTAATCTTGAGAATTTGAGTGTTGAGATTCATATTGATTTTACCAAAATGCTCCATTAAATATCAGTGAAAGGGTACTCAGTTCCTTTAATTGAAAATAGTTCTACCTGAAGACCCACTCTTTAGCATATACCCAAAAGATGCCCCATAATTCTATAAGGATATGTGTTCCATTATTTTCATAGCAACTTTATTTGTAACAGCCAGAAGGATGAAACAACCCAGATATCCCTCAAGTAAAAAATAGATACAGAAAATGTGGTTCATTCACACAATGGAATGCTATTCAGTTATTAAAAATGAGAACATCATGAATTTTGCAGGTAAATGGATGGACCTAGAAAATATAATAAGTGAGGTAACCCAGACACAAAAGGACATGCATGCTATATATTCACTGATATATGGCTATTAGCCAAAAAGTACAGAATTCCTAGGATACAACCTTCAGACCATATGAACTTTAACAAAGGCCCAAGTGAGGATGCTATAAATCCTACTTAGAAAGGGGAAGAAAATAATCATGGGAGACAAAGAGAGGAAAGTACCTGGGTGGGAGAGGTGAGGAGCAGTGAAAACGGGGGAGAGAATTGGGTATGGGAAGGGGACAGGAGAGAATCTTAGAATGCCAGGAGAATGAATGGAAATTTGCAGCCTTGCGGGGTAGGAGGTGGGGGCACCCTTTAGAATATACCAGAAGCCCAGGAAGTGAGAGACTCTCAAGACTCAGTGGGCATGACCTTAGCCAATATGCTCAAAAGAGTGGAGGGAGGAAACTAAAAAAGTATTGATGTCCAGGCTCAAGTGGAGGGATGGGTTACCAAAGCATAGTCAAAATTTCTTACCCAGAATTATTCCTGTCTATAAAAATTCCAGGGACAAAAATGGAGAAAAGGTGGTTCACTGACTAGCCCAACTTGAGATCCATCTCAAGGGGAGGCTCCAAGGCCTGACATGATTACTGATGCTATGGTATGCTTACAGACAGGAGCCTAGTATGGCTGTACTGCCAGAGGTCCTATCAGAAGCTGATTGAAACAGACACAGATACTTATACCCAACCATGGGACTACAGTCAGGAACCCCCATGGCTGAATTAGGGTAAGGATTGAAGAAGCTGAAGGGGAGGCTGACCCCCATAGGAACACCAAGAGTCTCAACTAACCTGGATGCCAGGGAGCTCCCAGAGTTTAAGGCACCAACAGGCAGTGTGCATGGGATGTGCCAAGTCCCCTGATACATATATAACAGAGGACTTCCTGTCTGGCCCTAGTGGAAGATGTGCCTAATCCTGGAGGGACTTGAGGTTCCAGGGAAAGGGAGGTTCCAGGTCTGGTGGGAGAGGGGGTTACACCTTCTTGGAGGTAAGGGGGAGGAGGGATGGGATGAAGAACTCTGGGAGGGGGACTGACTATAAAGGGGGTAGGAAATGGCTGGAGTATAAATGAATAAAATAATTAAAAAGAAAAGAATTAATAATTATGCTTCCACTGGGAGACTTGTCTGGTTACAGGAGATGGCCTCCACAAGTTCCATGTACCCACTGATAGGCATCTTGTTTAAAGTCACTGAGGTTGACTCCTGGGTTCCTCCCCCATCTCACGTCTCTGGGACTTCCTAAAGATTCCTCTTATATCTGCACCCGCAGCAGTTGCAGATTGCAATTCAGTTTTCTGGTACTCTAGGTCTCTCTCCTGTCTGCATACCTGATCCTCCCCCTCATCCCCCGCTTTCTCTTTCTCTCTCTTTCTCTCTCTCTTTCTTTCTCTTTCTCTCTCCCTCTCTTTTTCTCTCTGCCACCTATGACTACTTTTCCCCCTTCTAAACATCCTTGATTGGATCTTCCTTCTTGTTTAACTTCTTTCTGTCTGTGGGGTATACCATGGGTATTCTATACTTTATGCCTAATATTCATTATCAATGAGTACATACTGTGCATGTCCTCTTTTGTCTGGGTTACCTCAATCAGGTTGATAGTTTCGAGTTCTTTTGCCTCCAAAATTTGTGATGTCCTAATTTTTAATAGATGAATAATATCACATTGTGTAAATAAACCACATTTTCTATATGCAGCCCACCTACAAACTTTTGACCCCAAATTTGTCCTGTCTAAAGGAAATGCTGGGATAATGATGTATTGGAGACTAAAAGAATAGATCCATACTTATCACCTGCACAAAAATCAAGTCCAAGTGTATCAAGTACCTCAATATATACTGGATACACTAAATCTCATGGAAGAAAAAGTGGGAAATATCCTTGAATGCATTGGTACAGGAGACAAGTTCCTGAACAGTACACCAATGGCTCAGGCTTTAAGATCAACGATTGATAAATAGGACCTCATGAAACTGCAAAGCAAAAAGATCTTCATCAATCCTACATCTGACAAAACTAATATCAAAAATTAACAAAGAACTCAAGAAGATATAAGCCAACAACTCAAATAACCCAACTAAAACCAAACACCCATAGAAGGTGTTACAGAGACAAAGTTTGGAGATAAGATGAAAGGATGGACCATCCAGAGACTATCTCACCCAGGGATCCATCCCATAACTGGCCAGCAAATCCAGACACTATTGCATATGCCAGCAAGATTTTGCTGAAAGGACCCTGATATAGCTTTCTCAAGTGAGTCTATGCCAGTGCCTGGTAAATATAGAAGTGGATGTTCACAGTCATCTATAGGATGGAACACAGGGCCCCCAATAGAGGAGCTAGAGAAAGTACCCAAGGAGTTGAAGGGGTCTGCAACCCTATAGGAGGAACAACAATGTGAACTAATTAGTACCCCCCAGAGCTCGTGTCTCTAGCTGCATATATAGCAGAAGATGGCCCAGTCAGCCATCATTGGGAAGAGAGGCCCCTTGGTCTTGCAAACTTTATATGCCCCAGTACAGGGGAATGCCAGGGCCAAGAAATGGGAGTGGGTGGTTAGGGGAGTAGGGCAGGGGAAGGGTATAAGGTACTTTTGGGCTAGCATTTGAAATGAAAATAAAGACAATATCTAATAAAAAAATAAAACTAAACAGAATTCTCAGATAAACAGGGGAATCTCTAATAACCAAAATGCACTTAAAGAACCTGTGAAAGCCTTTAGTCTTCAGGGAAAGGCAAATTAAAACAACTATGACATTCCATCTTAAACCCATCAGAACAGCTAAGATAAAAAATCAAGAATGTGGAGCAAATGGAACATTTCTTCATTTCTCGTGGGAGTACAAGCTATATAATCACTTTGGAAATCAATTTGACATTTTCTCAGAAAATTGGGAATATTTCTACCTTGAGACCCGGCTATACCTCTCCTGGGCATATACCCAAAAACTCCATAAAAACACTTGCTCAACTATGTTCATACTAGCTTTATTGTAATGGGTAGAAACTGGAAAAAAAATTTAGGTGTACCTCAACTGAAGAATGTATAAAGAAAATGTGGTACATCCACAAAATGGAATACTATTCAGATATTAAAAACAGAGACATCATGAGTTTTGCAGGGAAATATATGGAATTCAAGAATATCATCTTGAGTGAAGTAACCCAGTCCCCAAAGACATGATTGGTATGTACACACTTATAAATGGATATTAACCCTAAAAAGCAGGTGCCATGCTACACTCCACACACCCAAAGCAGTTAAACAAAAAGAAAGGCCCAAGTGAGGAAGATTAAATCTCATGTAAAAAGGAGAATAAAATAGTTATGAGATGCATATGGATTGAGGGATCTAGAAGGGAGGGTAGATAACAAGGGGAATGGGGTATTAAAGATTAGGTGTGGGGAAGGACAGGAAAGATGGATATTTGACTGTAAAAATGAGTAGAAATCTACATTGACAAGGATGAGGAGGTGAGTTGCATCTCCAGGATAAGATGGAGACCCGGGATAAGGGAGGCACACAAAAGTCAATGGGGCAATGACCTAAGCTAAAGCCAGGCAGGAACTCCAAACCGAGTGCAGAAGACACCAACACCCCCCAACACACACACAACAAACTTTCAACCCAAAATGTATCCTTTCTACAGAAATACAAGCATGGGATGAAGAATATTATGGGGGAATGTCCAACCAGTAACCAGCCCAACTTGAAATACATTTCATGGGCAAGAACTAATCCTCAGTTCTATTAGTAGCAGTCTGTTATGCTTGTAGATAGGAGCATGTTGCCCTCTGAGAGTCTCTAGGCAGCAAGTGACTCAGACAAATACAGACCCCAACAGCCGAACAGTGGATGGAGCTTTGGAACTCTTATCGAAGGCTCTTTGAGGATCCCAAGGAGATAGGAACTCCACAGGAAGGACAAACCTGGGCCCTTAGTGTTCTTAGAATCTGAACCACAAAGCATAGGATATACAAGGGCTGGATCTATTCCCCCGGCTCATATGTAGCAGATGTGCTCCTTGGCATTGATGTGAACCCCTAAAATCTGAAACAGGATGTATCCCATAAACTTTTACTTGTATATGAGGTGTGTTCTACTGGTCTGCCTTGCCTGGCCTCAGTGGGAGAGGAAGCACTTAGCCTCAAAGTAACTTGAAGATCCAGGGTCGGGGGTGGGAGCCCTGAACCATCCAGAGGAGAAGGGGAGGGGGTGATTTGGGAAATATTGTGGGAGGGGTGACTGGGAGGGGTCAGTGAGAGAGATGTAATGTGAAAAAGTAATAATAATAATGATAATAATAATAATAATAATAGTAATAATAATAATAATAATAATAATAAACTGAAAACAGCAATAAGCAAATCGATAATTCCATGCTTTTATTTTGCGTGAACATATGGGAAAGCTCAGTTCTATTGAGATGCCAACTTTAATTAAAATGACATATATATTTAATGAAACAGCAAATAAGATCCAAGAATGTTCTTTGTAGACATTGACAAAATGATTATAAAATTTATTTGACTACAATGAAATCCTAAAATAAAAATGATTGCTAAGTTTTTAATGGGCTTATTTAACATTATATCTCATACTACAGAGAATAAGAACAACTTATGTTCAATATAATTTGCTTTTTAAAATCGAGATCTGAGTTTTCTTCCAGTCTTGTGGTAGCGGCACATCACTAGTCTCTAACAAAAGAAAGCAAAGTGCTAATGTCCCTTAAGTCAAACATTAATATGAGAATATTTAACTGCATTGAATACATTTTAAGATATACATTGCTAAGATACTGTAGGTATAATGCATTTTCAACTCTTGATTTTTTTCAATTTAAAATGTTTTATATCATGAAAATTGATCTATTCGATTATAGTTGTACATAGTAAATCATAAATGAATAAAATGATGTGTTATCCACACACTGTGCAAATGTATCACAGATGTATGGAAACAGTGTGGTATTGGTGAAAGGCACACCAGCTTCTGGAACAGAATAGGAAGCCTATAAATAGTCCCAGGATTGTTTAGTCAATTGATTATTTTTAAAAAGATAATCATACTATTTCAAGAAAATATCTTGTAACATACATTTCAACATTATGCTTATATCTAAAACAAAAAAGCAAAAGTAAATGAAAAAATACATATAAATCAATATTAGATCTTGAAAAGAAAGTATGCAATACTTTCTAATGTTAAGTAAACTATTTGAAAAACTATAGAAATTCCGCCGGGCAGTGGTGGCGCACCTCTTTAATCCCAGCACTTGGAAGGCAGAGGCTGGAGGATTTCTGAGTTCAAGGCCAGCCTGGTCTACAAAGTGAGCTCCAGGACAGCCAGGGCTACAGAGAAACCCTGTCTCAAAAAACAAACAAACAAACAAACAAAAAACAAAAACAAAAACAAAAAAACCCAAAACCTATAGAAATTCTGCACTAGATTAAGGAAGGATATTTTTCTCTTTCTGAGTCCATTAACAAATTCCTTAAAACACTACCAAATGCAAAATCCACAAAAGAAAATCATTTATTGGCCTATCTTAAATTTAAATACATATTCTTGCTTAAATTTTTTTGAAACAAGAAAAAGATAAACTTCATAAAAGAAAAGAAAATTTTCAAATCACTTCTGAAATTAAATATATCTAAAATACTAAAAATAAATGTTGATACTCAATAACAACAACAAAACAGTGAATTTAAAAATGAAAAGAAAATCTGAAAATACTGCACTGAAAAATGTTTTATCTATAGAAATAACTTATAGAAAATAGACATCATTATTTGTCATTACAAAACATGCAAACTAACACAAGAAAGCCACTTCATACTAGAACGACTGAATCCATCTCATGCACATTTACAGTACCAATATCTGAGAAATTTGAAACATACTTTGTTGTGAGAAATGCAATATTGAAAGGCTATGTTAGGGTCTCTCTGATATTCCACTCAACAACAAATACAACCTAACCATGTGATATCCCATTGGCCTTCCTACAAATATAAATGTTACTGAGCTGAAAATGTATTCAACTATAATATTTCTAGCATTTCCATTAATTACCCTAAACTGAAAATTACCACATGACCTACAATAGGTGAGTGTATTTAAACAAAACAAAGTAAGCCATACTGTGATATCCATAGTGAATATTAATCTCCATAAAAAGGAGTTTTCTTGTCATGCAAGGGAAAGTAACTCTTACATTTATATTGCTAATTAAAATGAACTAATCTCAGAAGAGTTTAAAATGTGTGATTTCAACTTCCTGGAATTTAGGAAATGGTAGAAATATATAAATAGTAAATAGTGGTTATATGAATTTAGTTTTTTTGGAACTAAATCTTGAATATATTTTAGGCAAAAGATCCAATCTGCTTGATGACTGGATGTAACGTTGTCATCTGTGTCATAAAGGTTAGACATTTATGGCAGAAAGTGTAAATTTTACTGCCTGAAATTTTAAAAAGGTTTATTTATATAGAAGTTGAAAAAGGTTTATAGCATTAAGCAACTTGTCACAAATATATAAAGATATATGACTGACAAAGAGGTGATGACATTAAATAATTTTGTAAGAATGGAAATATAAGCCTCAAAGTTAAAAAGTGTGCATTGTGTATGTTAATGCTTTTGGTAAAGGTAATTTATCACTGTTATGAAGACTAAAACTATGATATCTTTGCAAATGCACAATAGACTTTACCAATTAGAAAACATGTTTTTAAGGGATGGGAGAATAATTTCTTAGAGATAAGAACAGAAAAGTGCTTCAAATGATGAATATGACAAAAATTAAAGTTAAAGTTGTACATTTAAGAAAATGGAAACTTATTAGTCTAATATAGATACAGATGAATGTATTGAAATACTCATCCATTCATAAAACATACACATATATGTATTATATATATATATATATATATATATATATATATATATATATATATATATATGCATATAGTATTGTATATCATGCATGGATATATGGATATTAATATATACATATGAATGAATACACATATAAATATATTTACCTATAGAGAGACACATATTCATGTATCATAAATAAACACACACACACACACACACACACACACACACACACACACACATATATATATGCATGACTGAATCATACACATGCTATTCATAGGTTGTTATTCATGTAAGTTTTTAAATGCTTCCTCAATTAATAGGGTCTTGTCATCTTATGGTAAGACCTTATAACTATAACATATATTTAATGATTTTGATTGAATTCTGTAAGATCATGGTTAATTTAGACACACAAATGATTCTAGTGTTAGTGTAAAAAGTAATATTCTGAAAGAGTTCACCTTGGGATCTAAAGTCAGAAACTTTTGAAAAACAAATAAAACAAAGGTGACACATTATAAAACGTTCATGAGTGCATGATCTATCTTTCTATTGATATACTTATTAAGATGAATAAGTCAAAACAGGAAACGTCTCGATTAGCTAACTATTGAAGATTTCCTTTCTCCATGTTGCTTCATGAAATATATGCATGGGTGCTTCTCCCCTCCTGGTATTAAAATTTAAAGAATGGCAGGGATTGTTTTCCTACAATTCCTAGAAATTATGGCTTTAATGACCAGGCCCTTTCACTAAGCATGTCTCTTATATCTTTTCCTTGCTTATGGGAGATGACATCATGAGCTGTGGACCAGGCCTTTAACAGATAGGCTTTTGATAGATATTTCATATCCAAACTAACAGATGTTAAAATGACAAAGTCCATAATGCCTAAAGATAGAATATTTTAAGCAAATGCAAAATATAAAATGATCTCCATATGTCTATGTTAATATAAATATTGTAAAGTAAATAAAACCCTAGAGAGTTAGCAGAAGAAAATAGAAAAATGAAATTTGTAATTATATTATAATCTAAAACAAAAAAAAAAAAAGTAAAAGAAAAAGTTTCTCCCTTATATCCATTTGATATATACAGTGGTTTGAGTCTTGAAAATGGCTACAGGGAGTACTTTATGTTACAGGCTAGAGACCATAGGTGTAGTTATCTGCTAGGAAGTAAGGTCTTATGAGAGACTCTTACAATCTTTAGCACTTGCCTTTGAACTGCATTAAATAACTCTCTGACTGCCTCAAGATATAAGCACTCTTTATGATACCTGCATAATGGGCACCCATGATGGCTTTTTCTAGCATGGAGGCTTCAGCTTTGAACCTGCACCAACATGAGATCAAGCAACCCTTTGTCTTGCAAGCTATTTTCTTCATGTTTTAAATAATAAAAGGAAGCCAATACTATCTGGTATTACACATAGATATCATAATTCTTTACTCTTTTCTGCATGGCCAATTTCAATACATAAAACAAACACAAGCAAACAAGAGAAGCTTTATACCCTTGACAGGTAATAATTTTCTTCAATTCTAATTTTAAGTAAGTTTGTAGCATACTTTTAGCCATGCTTCACTTTTGTAACTGTGGCTCTTCTGTTTCTTTTATGAAAGCGTCATCTGAGCCATGGAGGAAAAAGTTAGTGTAGACCTCTCTTCAGTTTGTGTGAAGATCATGGCTGAAGAGGCATGCACAGCAAACAGTTCACTACCTCATCATATTCACTTAGAGTGACTTTCTATTAGAAACATAATTCCAGTAGAGTCTGCATATTTGGACTCCTTTGTGATTTTTATGTATTCCCAGGACACTTGACAGACCATTACACTTTATTGATATACTTTATTTACAGTTGAGGTACTCATATCAAATCTCCAAACCTTTACTAGGAAAAATCATTGCACAGCCCATTAATCTTGCTGAATGCTCAATTCTTTATAATATCTATACATTTGCTACAATACCATGACAATACCAAGGTGAAAAAAAGTTATCTCAACCACTGTATCAGTACAATTTATTTTGAATCATAACGATTCATGTTTCCTAAACAACTTTATATATACTGGAAACATTTACATTTTTTTCCTCTGTGATGATGTACTTCCTGTGTTACAGAAAGGGGAGCCAGATAGTAAAATATATTTATATTAATATCCACTCCCCAAGTTCCTTGTTTTTGTCTGAATACAATTGCCAAAACCCCATGGGATTTTTTTTGAAACCCATAAATATTTGTTCACAATATACTAAGCTTTGATTCAACCTTTGTTATTATTTTTAGAATGAGATATTTCATTTGGAATTGTGTGGAAGTTTGTATAGATACACCCACAATTTTCCAAACATGTATAAATAAATCCATGCTTGTATTTATAATAATGCAAATGTTATTGCAAAATACAAATTATGAATTAGAAAATATCCCTTTACATTTAGAACTATATAACTTCATAATCCTATCAGGTAACAGAAAAAATAATTAGACATAATCTAGCATCTATGTATGATATGCAATACAAACAAATTCTTAGTGACAAAATAGATCTATAACATGACTGAGTCTCTGAATAAATGAATCTTCACATGCCAAAATACTAAGTCATATTTGTAGCACAAACTCATTAGTTTCCTAGTCTTGATGATGTACTGCCATTCTGTAAATTTTACTACAAGAGACAGTGGTACTCCGAATGAGATTCCACCTTACATCAATGAGAATGGTTAAGAACAAAAACTCAGGTGACAGCACATGTTGGCAAAGGATGTGGAGAAACAGGACCCTACTCCTTTACTGGTTGGATTGTAAACTGGTACATCCACTCTGGATATCGATCTGGAGGTACCTCAGAAAATTGGAAAATATATCTAATAAAAGACTCAACTTTACCACTCTTGGGTATATACCCAAAACATGTCCTACCATACTACAAAGATATGTGCTTAACTATGTTCATTTCAGACTTATCTATTATAGTCAGAAGCTGGAAATAACTCAGATGTCCCACAACAGAATAATGAATACAGAAAATGTGGTTCATGTACACAATGGAATACTATTCAGCTATTAATATGGAGAACATCATGAGTTTTAAATAAAAATGGATGAAACTTGAAAATATTATCCTGAATGAGGTAACTCATACGAAAAAGACATGCATGGTACTCACTAATAAGTGGATATTGCCAAAAGAGTACAGAATACCCAGGATACAATCCATAGAACTCAAGAAGTTTAACAAGAAGAAGGGCCCAAGTGAGGATGCCTCAAACCCACTTGGGAGGGAGACATAAACAATCACAGGGAGCAGAGGGGCAGAGTAACCTGGGTGGGAAAGGGAACAGGGAGCAGAAAAGGAGAACATAAAGAGGTATCTGGCGATGGGGAGAACAGGGAACAGGAGTGAATCCATGAGAGCTAGCAGAAAGAATTGAAACAGGCAACCTCAGAAGGTAGGAAGTGGGGGTACCCTGTAAAATGTACCAGAGATATGGTATATTAGAGATGCTCAGGACTCAATGGGGTGACCCTTAGCCAAAATACCCAACAGTATGGAGAAGGAACTTGTAGGGTCCACCTCCAGTAAAAAGACAGGGCATCAAGTGGAGGGATGGAGTGGCCATCCACAGTCAAAAACTCTAACTCAGAATTATTCCTCTCTAAAAGAACTTCAAGGATAAAAATGATGAAAAGATGGCAGAAAAGGAGGTCCAGTGACTGGCCCAAATTGGGATCCAACATAAAAGGAGGCTTCAAGGAATGACACTATTATTGATGCTATGGTGTGATTACAGAGAGGAGCCTAACATGGCTGCCCTAGGAGAGGACCAACAAGCAGCTGACAGTCAGATGCAGATACATACACCCAACCAATGAACAGAAGGTGGGGACACCTGTGATTGAATAACAAAAAGGCTGGAAGAAGTTGTGGAGGAGGTTGACCCCATAAGAAGAACATCAGTCTCAACTAACCTGGACCCCTAGGTCTATCGGACACTGATCCAACAACCAGGCAGCATACACTAACTAATCTGAGGCCCCCAACATATATACAGCAGACAACTGCTGGGTCTGAATCCAGTCAGATTCACTTAACTCTTGAGAGACTTGTGGCCCTAGGAAATGTGTGCGGGTGGGGGTGTTGGAACATCCTTGGAGACAGGGGTAGGTTAAATAGGATGAGGAAACTTTTGGTGGGTGGACAGGGAAATGGATAATGACTGGAGTGTAAAAAATTAAATTTTTATTAAAGATAATTTTTTTAAAGTTCAAAAACAATTTCTAGCTACTATGTTAAAAAAAAAAAAAGCAGCTATTAATTTAGTTGAACAAGCAGGTTTTGTGTATATGCCTAGTAGTGATAGAGCTGGTTCTTCAGGTAGATATATTTCTCTTTTCTGAGAAACTGCCAAATTGATTTCCAAAGTTGTGCAGTTTGCAGTTCCACCAGCAATAGAAGAAGGATCCCTTGTTTCACATTCTCACCATCATGCACCATCATTAGCGTTTTTGATCTTAGCCATTTTGACTTTGTAAGATGGATTCTCACTCATTTGATTTGCACTTCCCTGGTAACTAAAGATGTTGAACATTTCTTCAAGGACTTCTCAGCCATTTGAGATTCATCTGTTGAAAGTCCTGTTTAGATCTGTACCAAATTTTTAATTTGGATAATTTGGTTTGTTGATATGTAATGTCTTGAGTCGTTTACATATTTGGAAAGAAGTCCTCTGTCAGATGTAGAATTGGAGAAAATCTTTTCCCATCCTGCAGGCTGCTGTTTTGTCAGCGTCTTTTGTCTTGCAAAAACTTTTCAGTTTCATGATGTTGCATGTGTTAATTGTTGATCTTAGTGCCTGCAGTGTTGTCTTGGAGATGTGGTCCCATCAGTACCTGAACAATTGTTCTGTTCCTGAAGTCTTCTCCTTTGTCAATAAATTCAAGGCAGCTCCCAACTTTTTCTTCTCTTAGATTTAATACAGCTGGTCTTATGTTATGGTCTTTGATTGACTTGGATTTGAAAGGTCAAGGGAATGATGACTGATGATATTCTGCTATTGTTAGAGATTGGTATCTAGCAAACTGTTATCAGAGCAGCTTCATCCAGCAACTGATGACAAAGACCCACAGCCAAATGACAGGAAGATCTCAGAGAATCCTTCTGAAGAGGGGAATGATGGATTGCAGGAGCCAGAAGGGTCAAGGCTCCCATAAGAAACCCAACAGAATCAAAATCCTGGACTCACAGGAGCTCACTGAAACTCAATCAACAATCAGAGAAAGTTCTTGGGTCTAACCTGAGCTCTCTGTGTTATAGCTGTGTTATTTGGTGTTTTGTGGGACATCTAACAGAAGGAGCAGGGGAGATTTTAGGGATTTCTGCCTGTTTCTGGAACCCTTGTTCTCCTACTGGTTTGCCTTATCCAGCCTTAATATGAGCAGAGCTTCCTTATTTTTTTTTTTTTTTTTGAACTTGGTATACCATGATTAGTTGACATCCATGGAAGGGCTGCCCTTTTCTGAAGGGAAATGGAGGAGGAATAGATTGAGACGGAAGGGGTGGGAACCTGGGAAGAGAAGAGAGAGGAGAAACAATGAGAGAATAAATTAATAAAAAAAATTTAAAAACAGAAGCAAGCAATATTTAAAATCTCTGAGCTTCACTAATGTAATAAAACTTATATCATTCACTACATCCAGTGAATGATATAGTATGGTTATTGAATATTACAGGAGATAATTGTTATGGTTAGGCCTGTTGCTATGTATTTTAATGTGTCACCCCTTTAAGACATGGCTTTCCCAGAGACTAGAGAGTCTACACATAGATGCAAGTGATGCTATGTGACCTTGCCCCTGCTGCCAAGTTTTTTCTGATTTGTGAATAAAGATGCCTACAGCCTATAGCTGGACAGAATTGAGTTAGGGTATGTTTTGTTGTTCCCAGATTTTGGGGTTCTCTTCTCCTCAAGGAGAGAACAAAGAAGGTTGATAAGGAGAAAAATGTCATGGGGTTAGGACTCAAGAAAGCATGGTCATGAGGGCTGGCCAATGGAAGTTAAGAGCATCCAGTTGAAACAAAGTAAGTAGTAACTCATAAAATTTGATTAAAGTATTGTCTTAGTGCGGCATTTCAGAATATTTACATAGTATTCTTTGATCTAATCTAGCTTGACTTCATCCACCCTCTGTCTCTCTTTCCAGTTTCTACTAATTATTATTCTATACTCATATAGTTTTATTTTTATTTTTACCTTCAGCATAGAAGAGAGATCATGGATTAAAATTGTGGTGTAGTAATTAGTATCCTTAAAATCTACAAGTAGCATAAATGATAGAATGTTATGCTTTTGTGGTTGAATTATACTCTTGTATATGTAGCTTTATTTTCTTATGTGTCCTTTTCATCTAGACTTATTCAACACTTTTAACTACTGCCACGAACTCTGTAGTAAACATTGATGTGCTTCTGCTGGAAATGAGGCTCTATCATGCAGTAGGCCAATCTTTAAGGCTTTTGTTTTGTTTTGTTTTGATATTTTGACATGCCTACATTCTTTCCCATTCATAACGATGCTAACCAAGTTACAATCACTCTCCTGTTGATCAATTCATCTGGACATCCATCTAATATATAACTCTGGGTATGGAGAGTCTATTCATTCTGGTTCCCAGCACTGATCCACACTCAGTCTGATCCACATTGAATCTGATTCATATTGATTCAAAAATCACTTATATTATGCAAATATTTGCCTTCATTTTTCTTGGACTAATTTCTATATTCACAATTATTCCCTCTCTATTTCACACCCTTCTTTCATTATTTTCCTGTCTGAGTGTATGTGTGTAAATGTGCATGTATTTGTGTGTGTGCATATGAATACATGTGTATGTCCATGCGTGTATGTACACTTGTGTGTATTCACATGTATGTGAGTGTTTATGTTTATGTACAGATGTGTATATTTGTTCGTATGGGTTTGTTTGCATAAACACTAGGTGAGCATTGTGCATATTTGGAATAGAAGGGACAACTTCCTGGAATAAGTTATTGCATTCTACCTTGTTGAAGCCCGGTCTCACTTGTCTCCCTCACACTGTATACTGTAGGTGAGCTGGAGTGAAGTTTTCTAGAGATTCACCCACCTCTGGCTTGCAGCTAACTCTTGGACTGTTAAGATTATAAATGTACAACACTTTTTTCTTTGGGTTCTGTGGATCAAACTCAGGATGATGGGCTTACACAGAAAGCACATTACCCAATGTACCTTCTTAGCTGCCTTTTTCTTCTGTTCATCATTTTATTTGTCCAATTCTCCTGATCTGTTTTTCCTGCCACCCACTTTCTTCTATAAGGAAATGATTTTTATTAATTACCTTGATATTTCTTTTACTTCTGCCACAAGTACTTCTGCTACTACTGCAACTTTAATTTAGCTTATTACAATAAGTTGTAGTCCTGCTGTTATAATTTGAGACTATGGAACTTTTATCTTTATGCCTTATTTATAGTAATTTTATTGTATGTATTTTTTGTATATTTTTTCATGTGTGTATGTGATCCATGTAGATGTCTGGTGTCAACAAGGGTCAGAAGAAGTGTTTGATACCCTGGTACAGGTATTAGAGATAGATGTGACTGGATATGTGGGTCCTGGTTCCCCTGCAAGATAAGAAGTGTTCTTAGCTACTGAGTCATCTCTCCAGATACAAATCAACAGGAGAGTGATTGTAACTTGGTTAGCACCATTATGGATGGGAAAGAATGTAGGTTCGTCAAATATCAAAACAAACAAAACAAAAGCCGTAATGATTGGCCTACTGCATGATATAGCCTCATTTCCAGCAGAAGCAATGCACATTTTGTAATAAAGCCTAAACGTATAGTTTCTGAAAGTCTTGGGTATGAAGTTTATGGAGAACACTGAGGTGGGCTATTCAGGGTAAGCTGTTTACTAGAAGTGTTAGTAAACACGCTGACAGGCAGAAATACAAGAGCATAGTGAGGACTCTAGATTTCAGGCTCCAAAGCCAGGCAGATAGCAAGGGGCAGAAAGCTTTTGGAGAGAGTCAGTATTAGACAGTTACGCTGAGATTCATGACAGTAGGCTTTTAATATGGTTATGGCTAGGTTTGGAGGTAGAGAGAGAGGAGAGAACTACTGAAGCAGGCCAGTTTGAGCAGCATGGTCTACATTCTATAACTTTGGCATAAAACTTGCATTTTAGGGAATGTCATCTTTTCTTGCCTCCATTATTTCAATGTACTATAGCATTATTGTCCTTTGAGTTTCTAAATGAAGGGTATGGAACACATGAGTATCACAGGAGTCTACTGGACTAAAGATCTGCCAGCATCAAGATGAGATATGATGCAAGATAGCACCTTTAAATATAGCTGCCAAGCTCTCATTACCCAAGAATCCCATCTTTGTATATAATATACCTCATTTCTAGGCCATATAAGGTACTCTGTTCTCTAACGACTTTAGTCCAAATGAGAAGTAGGTCTAATATCATTAGAAGCACATGTTTGTCTCATAAAAATAAAAAAAACCTTTTATTAAGTCAGATAAATAATCTTCTTTTTATAAAAGTTTAAAATTACTTATTCTTTGTTCAAAATTACATTAACCTACAAATGCTTCCTGTCATGTCCAGTGAGCTTTGTGAGTGCAGTAGTATCACCTCGGTTGCATTACTTATTCTGGTTATTACGTTATACCAATGATTTAAACCCAGTTATATTATAGTAGCCTGGTTATTAAAATGTAGTGGATGGGTGGGTGTCAAGTAACACAATAATGTATTTTTTGCACATAAGTAGAAAGAAACAACATAAAGAGTGATGAAGGATTCATATATACATGTTTTCAACATCAAATATGTATTATTCTCAAAGGTAGCCAAAGCTATACTCAAATACAATGTAAAATTTCAGTGTCCTCTATGGAATTACTGGAATCATAGTGATACAAATCGCTGGAAACTTGGGGAAATGAAAGCCACACAGTAGCATTTATTTTAAAATAGTTTTTTTTTTTTTTCCGAGAATGATCACACACACACACATGCACACATGCACACCATGCACACAAATGAAAACCCATACACTCCTTAATAAACAACCAAGGGCTAGGATTTCTTGGATTTTTTTTTGTCTTTTTTTTTTTTAATCTTATAAATCATTGGGTACTTTGAGAAACACCATAGGGGCTATTATGTACTTGAAGTTAATTGCTAACAAGTTTCATACCACCTAAATAATATTTTTATTAAAAAATAAAAAGAAGAAAGAAGAGGAGGAAAGGATCACTCCCAAAGATGGGCTTATTGATAAATATCTTTGGGAGCTTGCCTGGAACCACCCTCTTGTCTCTATTTTAAACCTCAGCAGATCCAAACTTAAGAAAGATTTTGTATACATTCTAGCAAAATGTGAAAAATGATTTGTAACTTCTTCCCTGATGCTCTGCTCTTCCCTGTCTATCTTGTCATAGATAGCAGACAACATTGAGACAACTAAAATTACCAGTTATTTTTACTCTTCTTGATGGTTCTCAGGTTATTTAGATTTTAATAATAGGCCAATACTTTATCCTATCATTTACATAACTACTGGCTCATAGATAATTGCTGTTATCTTGTCATAAGACAGCATTATCATTCTTAATTCTGCTTGAGATTTGGATTATGTTGCCTACTCTGGCCTAGAGATAAACCTTTATAGAGACATATAAGAAACTGTAGTGTTCCTTGTACTACAAAATGATTCAGGTTCTCGCTGTCTGCACTTCACATCCCTGCACTTTATCAGTAATGTTTGCAGTGTTGAGTCTATTCGCTCTTTCACTAGAAGATGATCTTGCCACCAAATGTGTTTATTGCTGTCAGAATGTCACTGTTGCTGTACCCTCAAAAAAAAAAAATGTTAGGAAAAGATGTGTGCAGAGAACCTAAATCTATGTTCACATACGTCATTGTGTGTGGCTCACAAAGTTAACATGGTTTATCTGGCTCAAATCCAGAGCCCCACTTTACAGTCTCATGAGCCTATCATTTCTTTTTTTTTTTTTTTTTTTTTTTTTTTTTTTTTTTTTTTTTTTTTTTTTTTTTTTTTTTTTTTTTTTTTTTTTTTTTTTTTTTTTTTTTTTTTTTTTTTTTGCTGTTGTTTTATCCCTCCACATGAGTTACGTTATTATAAAGTCATTGATCTAGTTACAGAATATAAACCATAAATAATTAAAATAAGAATCATGTTTCACTTATTTATTTCTCTCTCTACATTCTCTCTCTGTCTCTCTCTGTGTCTTTCTGTCTCTCTGTCTATCTATCCATCTATCTATCTATCTATCTATCTATCTATCTATCTATCTATCTATCTACTTCTCTCTCTATATATATATCCTTCTTTTTCTCCTTCTCCTTCTCCTCCTCCTCCTCCTCCTCCTCCTCCTCCTCCTCCTTCTTCTTCTTCTTCTTCTTCTTCTTCTTCTTCTTCTTCTTCTTCTGTTATTTTATTTACTTGCATTTCAAAAGTAATCCCTATTCCCAGTTTCATCTCCACAACCCCCTTATCACATCTCACATCCCACATCCTGTTTCTAGGAGGGTTCTCCCTCACTCACCCTGGACTCACCACCTTAGCATTCACCTACACTGAGGCTTTGAGCCTTCACAGGATAAAGGGCCTACCCTCGCACTGATGCCAGATAAGGCCATCCTCTGCTACACATGTAGCTGGAGCCATGGGCCACTCCATGAGTATTCTTTGGTTGTGGTTTAGTCATTGGGAGTTCTGGGGTGGTAGGTCTAGTTGTTTGATACTGTTGTTCTTCTTATGGGATGGCAAACCTCTTCAGCTCCTTCAGTCCTTCCCCTAACTCCTCCATTGGGGATGCCTGTGCTTGGTCCAATAGTTGGCTGCAAATATCTGCCTCTCTGGCAGAGCCTCTCAGAAGACAGCTATATCATGCTCCTGTCAGCAAGCACTTCTTGGCATCAGCAACAGTGTCTGGGTTTGATGTCTGTATATGGGATGGATCCCCAGGTGTGGCAATCTCTGAGTGGCCTTGTTTTTTTCAGTCTGTACTCCACTCTTTCTCCTTGTGTTTCCATTAGACAGGAGCAATTCTGGGTTAATAATTTTTATTTGATTGTTTTTGTTGTTGTTGTTGTTGCTGCTGCTGTTTTGTTTTGTGTTGTGCTGTTTTTTTATTGTATTATTTTTAGCTTATACTCTTCTAAAGGTGGATAGAGTCTGTGCTTTTCTGTGCAAAGTTTCAATATTTGTCTTATACTTCATTTCTAAAGTTAGACATAAGGCACTTTACATATAGCTCATTTAATAGAATTTTTTGATGCAGATGTATTCAGTCAAAGTTGATAGGAAGAATGTGGACATAAGTTACTTCATCCAGAGAGGAGCAAAAATATTCTACTTTTCTCTACTCATTTACATAAGACTTGCAGTTAGACTTCAGCAACCTATTCAGCAAATGAGAAGGAAAACACAAATTGCTGCTAATCCAATACATGTTACTAAATTCATTGTTTTTTTTTTTCTCCAGTTAATTTGCTGTATTTTTTCTCATTTTTTAAAAATTAATCTTTTTTACAGTCCAGATTTTATCCCCACCTGGTCTACCCTCTGACTGTCCATACCATTCCTCCCTCCCCCCATCTCTATTAGGATGTGCCCATACCCGCACTGCACCAGAACTACACACTCCCTGAGACATCCCGTCTCTTGAGGGTTAGGTGGATCCATCTTCACTGATGGAGTCCAAACCTGGCAGTCCTCTGCTATATATGTGTTAGGGGCCTCGTATTAGCTGATGTATGCTGCCTGATTGTTGGCCCAGTGTCTGAGAGATCTCAGGAATCCAGGTTAGTTGAGACTGCAGGTCCTTGTACAGGGTCACCCTCCTCCTCAGCTTCTTCCAGCCTTTCCCTAATTCAACCACAAGGATCATCAGCTTCTGTCCATTGGTTGGGAGTAAATATCTGATTCTGACTCTTTCAGTTGCTTGTTGGGTCTTGTCATGATAGGCCCCTTTTTGTGAGTATACCATAAGCCTCAGCAATAGTGTCAGGCCTTGCTGATTCCCCTGCAGATGGATCACAATTTGGACCAGTCCCTGGAACTCCTTGTCCTCAGGCTCTTCTCCATTCTTTGTCCCTGCAGTCCTTTCAGACAGGAATAATTATGGGTCAGAGTTTTTGACTGTGGGATGGTATCCCCATCCCACACTTGATGCCCTGTCTTTCTACCAGAGTGGTGGCTCTACAATTTCCCTCTCCCCACTATAGGGCATTTAATCTATGATCCCTCACTTTGAGTCCTGAGAGTCTCTCACCTCCCAGACCTCTGGTACAATCTAGAGGGCTGCCCTACCTCCTACCTCCTGAGGTAGCCTGTTTCCATTCTTTTTGCTTGCCCTCAGAACTTCAGTCCTTTTCCTCCCACCCAGTACCTGATTATATTCCACTCTTCACCTTCCTTTTCCTGTTCCCACTCAGATCTCTCCCTCCCTCTCCACTCCTGTGATTGCTTTCTTATCCCTCATAAGTGTGATTAAAGCATTGTCACTTGGGTTCTTCAGCTTATTAACCTTTTTGAGTTCTGTGGATTGTGGATTGTATCCTGGGTACCCTGTACTTTTTTTTTTTTTTTGACTAATATCCACTTATCAGAGAGTACATACCATGCATGTTCTTTTGGGTCTGAGTTACCTCACTCAGCATGATATTTTCTAGTTTTATCCATTTGCCTGCAAAACTCAGAATATTTATTTATTTATTTATTTATTTATTTATCTATCTATTTATTTATTCTGAGACAGGGTTTCTCTGTGTAGCCCTGGCTGTCCTGGAACTCACTCTGTAGAGCAGGCTGGCCTCAATCTCAGAAATCCACCTGCCTCTGCCTCCCAAGTGCTGGGATTAAAGGCATGTGCCACCACTGCCCCGCAGCATGTCCTCATTCAGTGATACAATAATCAATGAAATTATAGAAAATGTGGTTGATTTACATATTGTGTAAATGAACCACATTTTCTGTAATTTCATTGCTTTGAATTGTATAAATGAAGAAAATTATATATTATTTTATCACCCGATATATATATATATATATATATATATATATATATATATATATATATATCATATGTGTATACACACACACACACACACACACACACACACTAGTTCTCATCACCAGCAGAGGTGACTTATGCCACTTCTTGAAATTATGTTAGGTGTGTAATTTACTTGAGCAGTGTAATGAATGAAGCAAGATTGCTTGATTTTTTTTCCAAGCCTTAATCTAATGTTCTCCATGCTTCGGCTTCATACAATTTTAGCAGTCTCTTTGGATCAGATTCAGGTTTAACCTTTGTTGGACTATGGCATACACAACCACATATCCTAAAATTCCCAAGGCCTAAAGTCATACTGCTGACTGGAAACAGAATGGTGGGCACAGGTCAACTGAAGTGGAAAGTAAGCAGATCAACTGAACTGCTTATTGATGGACATCATCAGAAGCTGCATAAATAATGAACTTTTAGATACTAGGATTTGGGTGTTGGAGATACTCATCTAAATCTGAAACAATAAACAGCATTCAGGGCAAAAATTAAAATTTAAAGTCACTCCTAAATTCACCTCTACTTATTTGACTTCTGTAATAGAATAAACCCAATTTCTCCCTTAGTTGGAAATAAAGATGACATTTCTGAGAAATATAATAGAGAAGACTGTTTTGACTTATCACTAACCAATATATGATCCCACTTTCATCCCTCCAATATACTCCATGTAATACAAACAGGAAACCATTGCTTTATCTATTAAAAAGCATATTTTACTCTCATCTTCTCTATATAAGTATCAATTGTACATACCTGTCTCCATCTCTATGGACTACAACTACAAATTGCAACCATATATATGAAGCACACATCATTACCATTATCTAAGGAATTATCTTAATCACAGTCACAAAAGCATTGAAAGTTTTGCTAAGTAACTATACATATATGCTTGAGATTCTTAGAGTCCCTATACTGGTTAGGCTTTCTTTGTAATTCCTGTCTATTTTCCAAGAATATCTTCTTTTAGCTGCATATAATAAATGTCATGTGGTTTGCAGAAGGACCATCTTCTACATTAGACTTTTGGTGGCATACCTTGGCCAGTCAAAGATGCTCAAAGAACTACAGGTGGTTGCACTAATTAGGATTGTTTCTTCAAAGGCCATGGTTCATGGCTTATATAGAGCAAATGTCTAATACATCTTAATGAATATTTGGTCCACAGAGAATATGGTCTTTATGGGGTTTAAACTTGTTTTAAATTTAATTGATGAGTTAAATTAATAAATAATTTTATAACATATTAATTTTACTTCACAATTATGGACCTAAACCACATGAAGCAGTGTTTGAATGATAGTGAAAAAATATGCTTGTGGGAGCGAAATTACCATTAGACATATTTATTAGTTCAAGTTATTCATATGTTTCACAATATCAAAAGAAATATGCAAGTAAAATCCAAGGGTTAATTTTTTTCTTTCTTGGTTTCCTGAACTTTCCCCCCTGTAACTTGCTAATGCTAGATATTTTGCATTCTTATTTTCATACAAATTAACATCTATCCTTCTTTAGTTATGAATCTATCTTTACACTAGTGGTTTTTTAGAATAATTTTACCCTTTGCTCTATGCTTATTTTAATTTTTAAGCTTCCAGATTTGAGATTTTTAAAAAATTTCTAATATTCTTGCACAGTTTTTCACTTAAAAATATTTCCTTTGAGTATGCCTTTAATCCTAGCACTCGGGAGGCAGAAGCAGGTGGATTTCTGAGTTCCAGGACAGCCAGGGCTATACAGAGAAACCCTGTCTCAAAAAACCATATATATATATATATATATATATATATATATATATATATATATATGTGTGTGTGTGTGTGTGTGTGTGTGTGTGTGTGTGTGTGTGTGTGTGTATTATTTCTTATGATAAGAAAACCATATATATATATATTTTTTTTTTCTTTTGAGATGAAATTTGAGAATCTTTTGGTGCTGGCTGAATTGGTGCTATATAAATGCAGCACACATTAAGAAACAACATTAGATAGTCCATCTCTTTGTAGGAGGTTGGAATAAAATCATAAGGAAAGAGGAAAAGAAATAATTTTGAAGCCACCTAGTAAAGTTGAAAGCCTATGAGGTAAAACAACTTTTCGGCATGTAGGGGATGGTTAAAAAACATGTTTGTTAGACTTATGAATATTTAATAAAATGTATTATGGCCCATTTAAGAAGTAAAATGCTGGAGAGATCACTCTGTGTTTAAGAGCATTTACATTCCTACAGAGAGGCCAGGTTCAATCACTACTATTGTAATAGTTCAAAATCTCATATACCTCAAGTTCAAGGAGACCCAGTACCATTTAATAATCTCTGAAGACACCAGGAATGCATGTTTTACACACAAATACACTGAGACAAACCATCTACACACATTGAAAGGCCACCCAGAGACTGCCCTACCTGGGGATCCATCTCATATACAGTCACCAAATGCAGACACAATTGTGGATGCTGAGAAGTGCATGCTGACAGGAGCCTGATATAGCTTTCTCCTGAGAGGCTCTGCTAGTGCCTGACAAATACAGAGGCAGATGCTAGGAGCCAACCATTGAACTGAGCACAGGGTCCCCAATGGACAAGTTAGAAAAAGGACTGAAGAAGCTGAAGGAGTTTGCAACCCCATAGGGAGAACAACAATATCAAACAACCAGACCCCCCAGAGCTCCCAGGGACTAAGTCATTAACTACAAACCCAAGTGTACAGGTGGTTGAACCCATGGCTCCAGCCCATATGTAGCAGAGGATGGCAATGTTGGGCACGAATGGGAGAAGAGGCCCTTGGTCCTGTGAAGGCTCAATGCCCCAGTGTAGGGAAATGCCAGGGTGGGGAGGCAGACTGGGTGGGTGGGTGGGGGAGCACCTTCCTAGAAGCAGTGGGGGTGGGATATGGGCTTCCAAGGAGGAATTTGAGAAAGAGGACAACATTTAAAATGTAAAATAAGAAAACATGCAATAAAAATAATTACAAAAATGATTTTAAAAGAATAAAAAACATAAAATATCTTTCTGTAAAACACGGGTTAACTTTGTGTAATTATATCTGTTCAAGATTTTGAAATTTTCCTTGTTAGTATGTGAACAGAAGCTTACCAATCACACTATCAAACTTGCAAACAAATATTCGACTCATATTAAAAAGGCAGTTTGCTAGAGTGTTATATATTTCCATTCTCTCATGACATGCTAAAAATAAGTTAATTTGTAGGGCAATTATCTACATAGTCTTTTAAAATTATCTTTCAGCAATGCTATATCCAGAATATAACTTTATTTAGTCCCAATAGAACTGAATAATAAAAATCATGGCTCCAAATAATGAATGAGAATGAAAAACTTGCAAAAAGTTTACCTATAATATAATCAGTGGTAATTTTATATACTCCTTGGCTACATCAATCTCTCCTCTTATATTCTGTCTTCTGGGAAGGAAATCCTATGTATTGTCCTATCGGAATTGATGGGAATTGACCATGAAAATGGCAGTGGTCCTCACAGAAATCCAGTTGCCAGCTAGTTTACTCAGTATTTCTTTTTTAGCTTTCTAGACTGCAATTGTCTGTACAACTACAAAGCAACATTAAAGAGTAGCTAATGTAGAGATTATAAAACAGATGACATTGAAAAACTCACTGCAATGTAAATATTTCATTTGAAAAGAGAAACAGAATGGAGCCAGAGGCACAGAAGAATGATAGTCTGTACTCAGTTATGCTAACAATCCCATCACTCATGCCATTCATGATCATTTTAGAAAAAAATACTCATCTATCTTCTTTCTACAGATGACAATGAGCACTTTGATTGCTGAGAGCAGACGCTAGTTCGACAGAGCTCCCCATAGGCAATAGATGGAGGTCCATATCCAAGCGTTTCAGTTCATGCCTGTGTAACTCTGGGAGTATCTGCCTCTAGCTGCACTGCTTCTTTTCTCATCTATGCAATGGAATTGTAAACAAATTGCACTCCACAGAAGTGTTTTGGTAATTAGAGAATTTAGTAAATAAAAGGGCCTTCAAACCAATCATTTAGTACCTCCTATTTATGTAACCCACCAAATATCTGACACTCTCACTATTTTTTTCACTTTCATGTCTCTCCTTATACTTATGCTCTTGTATTTTTTTTTTTTTTTTTTTTTTACTTTCCTTTTTCAACTTCTAGTTACCAAACTGATCAGAGAAATTGGGGCACCAGAGACTATGAAACATATATCTTGTATTGCATTTAAAGGGTGCTTCTTTGAACAATGTAGTCCATGAAGGACTCAAAGTTTATTGAGACAAGCAGCTGACCAATAAACTCAGAATGATCTCACAGCTTTACGTTCTCAATGAAATGTGCTCTATAGATAAGATTATCACTTCTAAAACTCTGTTAGTATATAGGTCTAGAGATGCAACTTAGTGGCTGTAACATTTGCTTTGCAGGTACAAGGCCCTTGATTTAATACCCAGTCCAATAAAGTCAATCAATCAAACAAACAAACACCAAATCCAAAACTCATCTAATAATCGAACACACTTGTAGTTGATCAGTATGATAGAACTTACAGAGAGAATTACGCGTGCATGTGCACTACTTCTTTATGTAGGTCAATCTAAAGGGAGGGTTGTGGGAGGTAAGTTGGTCTCTATAATGTTTCTGTGCAATTCTGGATGCTATATAAAGCTTTCTTTCTTCCAGTTCTAGTGACTCAAAGCATGCTAACCTGACCTACAGAAGCAAGGTAACTTGCCTATTCTAGCTCACTGTTCAGCCTTTGTTCCAGGGTTCAGCCAAACTCCGTGAATGCTACCCCATCCTGTGATATGTATCATTAATGGCAGAGCAGTAAGCATTTTGCCCTTTCAAAACTGATATTCTGATGTCCTGTGTGAGATATACCTGCCTGTCAATTCAAACACCCTACCTAATATTCTCCCTAGCTTTCTCCCTATTTTCCTACAAATCCACTCTATTTTCTATTATGGTTCAACACAAACATTGGGAATTTTAAGCACTGTAAATGCTTGAGAAATATTTGAAAGCTCAGCATAAATATAGATAACAGTGCAGATACATAAGATTTTATGACTTATGATTAGAGCACATTTCATAGTTACTGTATTGTTTTATTAATATAATAAATTTCCCCAAAAGAGTTAGATGTTTGTACTTAATCTTGATCAGAAAATTAAGAACTATCTTAGTTGTTTAAAATCTGTCACAACCTTTGTGCTGTATTAAGATGGAGAAATATTATTATATTTATTTACTTCCAAATAAATTTTATGGATGGACTTATGTATAGGCATGTACATGTGTATACATTATGACATGAATACTAGGCTAGTTAATAATTAGTAATAATAATAATAATAATATGAAGGACAAGAGCTGAAACCAACTCTATATTCTAGTGTGCTGCAATCAGGCACTTCTATAAAGTGTCTGTAAGCTGTATGGAAACATAAAAGACCTCATGTACACATGACAAGATTTTACAATGTATAAGATGGTATGGAGATGATGAACAAACACAGGGATAGTGCCCCAAAGTTCCTCAATGTGGTGAAAGATATGAGTTAGTGCATCTAAGACATTCAGTAAAACCCAAGAGAAAAATATTACAATAAACAATACTTACTCATTTCCTCCAATACATGAACCAAAGGAAAACGAATCTACAACAGCCTCCAGGTGAAAACAAAAGACTCCATTCCAGTAACTCGGAAGCATAATCTATTAATGATAAAAAGAAAATCAACGTAGAGATATAGTAGCAAATGAAAAAAAAAAAGAGAGAGAGAGAAATGCAAGCGACCACTCATGATAAAAAGAAGTTCTACAGAAAACTAAGGGATAATATGAATTCTATTCATCCTTATAAAGGAAATTAACATAAGTCAATGTGGGTGACTACAAGTGCCATCACACTAAGTGGGGAAAAAATGAATTTACTTCTCAAATCAGGCAGAAGATTCCCATGTCATCTCTCTTCTTCAACACTACTGAAGAAGTTCCAGTCAGCTCAAGAAGATTGAAATTAGACTGATAAAGTATGACACCAAAATATAACTTGTTTGTAATTACTGACATAAATGTCTACGTAAAATTCCAAATTCCTGAAAACAATGAAAAGAAAAATATATGGGTGTTTAGAAATATAATATTAGCAACATATAAATAGAAGTATAGTGATTCTGACAGTTATAGTCATGGATACAGAGCAGGTGTAGTTATATCAAGAACTTCCAAACAGAAGCAGTTTAAGGAAAGAAAAAGTAGGGGAGAGGAAAGGGAACACAAAGGGGAATGAAGAACGATAGAACAGGGAGGTAGTAGGTGACTTATTAGGAAGAAAGGAGCAGAAAGATTAGAACAATATGAAAGATGGGGGAGGATATGTTCCAGATGCATCCAATTCCAATGCATGGAATTGTCAAGAGAAAAAGTACAGACATCTCTGAAAATGTAAAGGAGAAAGACTGTATATGACTATTGTCAAATAGTAATACTTAAAGAAGATAAAAAGTACAACTTTTGAAGGCAATTTGACATGAGCCTTTTCCAAGTTGTGATACAGATGATGATAGGAAAATATTCTCAGCAAAGTCTTATTAAAGGATCCAGATTTAAGACTGGAGAGAAGGCTCAGTAGTTACACTTTTTCAGAGTGCCCAAGTAAGGTTCTCATTCATTATCCATTTCTAGGGGATCATAACTCCTTGTAACTCCAAATTTAGGATTTCTGAAGCAGTTCACTGCACACCACAGGCCTTAGACATGTATGTGCCTTACACATGCAGCCACCATACAAACCTATAACTAAAAATGAAAACACATTTTAAGAACTTGGGGAGTGGGGACTGGGAAGGGGGAAAACATTTGGAATGTAAATAAAATAAGTTCATAAAGATATCTTCAAGTTGTGCACACAGTACAGTGGCTAATGCAAAGCATAGAAAGTCCTGGAAAAGAAACTTTTTTTTTTTTTTTTTAGGAGATTTTGGTATTGTGAGAGATGACCCAGTAACTTTGAGTTTGTTCCTGAAATTATATCGTCAGTGCAGTACAGCCCAGGATTTCCATTGATTTCATTATCACACAATGAAAGGATACCACATATCCATAAAAAATATTATACCAGAAGGTATGTAAAATGCTATAATCAACTTCCATGAAAATTTTGAAAATTCAAAATGATTTATGGACAGATAAACCAGTGCTGTGGATGACTATAGAGGAAGGGATCAGAAAACCAGGAGGGTTCTAAGATACTTCTGTTGTTGCGGAGAGTCTTTCTTATGAATCATAGATTAGAAGATGTTCATTTATGTTAATAGACCTAGCTACACCTTTTAATTATATAGAAATAACATATGACAATTATATTTAAACAAGGTTGTTAATAAACATGATGAAATATCAGTGTTTGCTAGGAAGCCAACTTATTATCCATGTGATCATGTGAACAAGAACAGTGGTAAGATTTTGATTGATACATTAAAAAGTTTATTTTGGGGGCTGGTGAGATGGCTCAGGGGGTAAGAGCACCCTACTGCTCTTCCGAAGGTGATAAGTTCAAATCCCAGCAACCACATGGTGGCTCACAACCATCCGTAATGAGATCTGGCTCCATCTTCTGGAGTGTCTGAAGACAGCTACAGTGTACTTACATATAATAAATAAAATAAATCTTTATTTTAAAAGTTTATTTTGATTTTTCTAGCTAAAAAGCATGACATTGCTCTCGGAAATCAAAGTATAGATACTTTGCCTTCAGCCTCCCATTTCCCACTCCACAGTAAACATTTGCTAGGAAAAAAAAACACACACACACACACAAACAAGTAGGAATGAACAGGCACATGTATGGGTAAATGTGATGGATGGATAACGTCATTTGTATATGTCCAAACAAAACTGCTGTGAGTGAAAGGGATTAAGTGTTCCAAGAAGGCAAAAGAAGCAAAAAGCATAATTCTTTGTGAAGAGACTGGAGAGTCAACATGAAAGAGTTAGAGTGAGCCGTGGAAATAACAGCCTGCTGCTACTCGTAATAAGAGAAGAATGGCTGTCTTGATGGCAAGACCGCAAGAGCAATGTCTTGAGACATTAAATGGCCTGTCGAGATCAGACAGAGATAAAGAGTGAGATTTGCCTGGGCCAGAGGGGCAGAGATAGAAGTAGGAGAAAATGTATTTAATGGGATCTAAGGCAAGCCAGCATTGCAGTGCCTGTCAGGGTGTGTTAACATGTTTCCCGCGGGTCTATTGTGAGTCACAGCTGGAGGTGGGGAGTGAATCCTGTACCTTAGTGGCATATTGTTACCCTCACAGAATAGGCTTGAACAAAAACTGCTGACATACAACACTTTAGAATGTGAGAAGCCTTGCCACCATCAGTTACGGAGCGCACCATTAAGAACATGTGCTACATAAATAATTTTAAAACCTTTGTTCAGTATTCCCATAATTTAATAGTATCAGGAGAAAGCTTTGAGCTTTCCAAGAGCTTACACTTATCTATGTTAGTATATTTTGTTATTCAAGGTAATTATAGCTTTTTAGTGTGTCAGATCTCTTGTGTTATTAAAAGTAAATATATGTTAATATATAATGAATATTATAATATATTCAATATTACGTTAATAAAGCTAACACACACTTCTCCTAAACTGATCAGCTTATTTTTCTACTTTTAATTTTTAAAATAAAATCACTGAGGACTACATAACCTACAGAGACCTAATTGGTTTGGAGAATTTGTGATCATTTTAAATATAATTCTTTTATTCACTTGTCCATTGATGTGAATCTGACCAAATTGAACTTTCAGGTAGAACTGTATGATTGGGAAATTATGAATAGCAATTAACTTAGAAAGCAATATATATTGATTGCTCATGAACTTATATTCACCTGAAAATGTTCACAAACAGTAAATGTGAAACTAAAAGATTTTAAAATAAAAAATTAGACATGATGTACATTTACTATACTGTGTGCTGCGTCTTACATAAAATAGGAATATAACAATTATAGAGTTACATACAGACAAGTACCTTTGAGCTCTTAATAAAACATTAGTACATGAATGTTTTTAGGTATGCTTAACGCATGTAGATCGAAGTTAATAACAATGGTATCACTTAGCACCCTCAATTGAAGTGATTGTGGTCCACTCTGTGTATTTTATATGGGATTTTAATTACTGAACCCCTTGATTTGAACTGCCACTTTATATAGTCACTGTATAGCCCAGCTGAGAATTTAAATCTAGTCAAGTTTACCTTGCTGTGGTGGTAGAAATTGTCAAAAAAATAGTTACAAGCTGATTTTCTTGCTTTCATTCTTATAAAGTGAAACTTCATTACTTGGTTCATATTAAAGAAGTAGAAGTCATTCCTCACTGTTTGAAACTTCTGGCCTGATCAGTCTTTGTAAAACTCTGAGTTTCTACACATTCATTGTAGATTTTCTTTCATTTTCATAAATGTAATAAATGAATTCACATGTTCTGCTGCCGTTTGTTGGATGAAGTGCAATATTTTAGAAATGATTACCCATACACATTTATAAAACTTACAAACTTCCTTCATTTCTAGTTACAACTACCATTCAATAGTCACACCTGGCCTTTCATACTTGATGGTTTTATCAGCACTGATTCTTTTAGATTCAACTGAACCTCTCCGATATGTTAAAATTCAAATCATGATAAATGGATACGTGCAGCATTAGATCTTAAATTATCCATCCTCCAATATGACATTATATTCTTCCTCATGAAAATGATAACTGTAGAATTCTAAAAATGTTTTACAGTATGGTGTGATAAAGCAGATTGGACGGATTAAGGCAACTGCTAAATTGGTTATTCCAATGTCCATAGTTGAAAGACCATTTGCTTCTTCATAGTGGCATGCAGAGTGCGAATTTTTCAGAGGTGGGGATAAAGCTCTCAATTGTCTTCAGACTTATTTGTCCATGTGTGAAGCATGGTTATTTAGTTTCCCTGGAGCTCTTCCTATGTGACTGGCAAGAGAGAAAGGCAATTTCATGTTATTAGACCACATCAGTGGCAATATTGAACCTGTACAGAATAATTCATCTTACTCAACCTATCCTCATTCTGGATTGAGTTTATAGGGATGCATGAATATTAAAGGCAGAGGGGAAAAGTAAGATGAGGCAGGAAGTATGAGAGCTAATTAAAATGTGATTTTGGAAGATAGAAAAAGCACTTATGTTTTAGTTGATTTGGTTGTTCTTATTCATATTACCTAATTGTTCTTAAAATGACATATAAAAATCATTTTAAAGTTCTAGAAGTAAGAATCCTGCCAAACCCAGGAAGTCTAAATTCTGGGGCCACTTGAGGGCACTGTGGCATTGCATTTGGTCCAGTGACCTATTAAGACTCAAGCCAGGGAAAATAATGTAGTTTTTCAAACACCAGGGTAAGCATACACAGGTACTCTGGGGTAATGTCTGGACACGTGGATGGGCATAGCTGTGTGGACATATAAATCAGTTAGTGCCCCACTGAGGCAGCTCCCAGACCAGAGATTGCTTTCCATATCCAGCCTTCATGACATGCTTCAGAGATTTTCTTTACTAGTTGCTCAGGCTGAACTATGATATTATGATTTTCCAATTGCAGCGATAATGGATCATTCCTGGCATTTCCCACTCATTAGAATTTGCACCAGCATGATGGATTAATTTAGGGGCATTTTCTGTCCTTGGCATAATCACTGGGAGAGGAATGAGCATAGCTGCTGCCCTGGGTAAGCCACAGCACAGGTTCTGTCCTGCGCTTAAATGCACAGAAGGAAAGAATGCGTGGAGTGGGTGGCAAAGGCATGAGAGAGTGGATTCACAAAGCTTAGCTGAGCGAAGGTGAGAGGCTCAGTATGTGGGCTCAGATCACAGTCAGCTCCCAGTTCATGCTGGAATGCAGTGCTAATATTGGGAAATGTTTAAATGCATGCTAATAGAGCTGACTCTCTCTCAAGCAGCCACTTTTCATTTTTATTAAAAACCAACTGACTGCAATAAAAATCACGGAGCCTTTTATTCTTCGTGTGTATCATTTATGTTTAATTTCTACAACCAAAGAAAAATATCAAAGACTGAATTCCCAAATCTTGTCTCTCCAATACAGTGCACCGAAGCATTTGTTTGGTAAATATGCATTGAGAAACTATCCTGTGTTCAGCATATTGATATGGATATAGAGTCAAAGGCTTTAAGACTTTCTTTTGTCTTGAATTAATATGCTTTTTTATAAAAGGACTTTTATTTAAGTAATTAGGATGATAGGACAATGTGGACTGGCTTCCCATGATTGCAGATTCATCTCCTAAATTTAAGAGCTGCTCTATTGTGACTCATCATTTTGTGTGTGAGTGAATGAAGCTCGCGATTCAAAGAGCAGCTTCCATCCTCATCCATTTGATTAATTAAAGCTACCAATAACCTTGGAAGTGTCCCTGAGGATCAAATGAAATAGGGAATATACTCACCTTTTGGCATACACAGAACTGATTCTATTACCTGAGGAAAGGAATTAGATAGCATACAGTACAACCAAGATAAAAATCGAAAAGGATATAACGAAAACACTATCAGTATTAATAAATGGCAAAGAACATTTCCTGGACAGACTTCATAAATGAGGGAATATGAGACTTTTTTGGATCAGTAACATGACTCTGTCTATCACAAAACATGAGAAATAAAACAAACAATGGTATAGAAATCAGTCATAGAATATCTTTAATTGATTCTAAGAAAGGAAAGACAAAGGGAGAAAGTGGATAGATAGAATATATATATATATATATATATATATATATATATATATATATATATATGTCTTTGTAAAGTGTGTTTTCTTATTCTATTAGAGAATTCTACTAATTACTAAAATGAAAGAAAACCAAATCTATATTGGCTAAAACGTGTCTTTAAAAAGGCACCTAGAAGGAAAGCTTAGCCATATTTATTTGAGCTTTAACAAATCAAACATATCAATATGAAGATTTAAAAAATCCGATGTGTATGCATTTACACACATGATGCACACACACATACATCCTCAGCATGTAGGAAGCAACTTGTTGATAAGCAAAGCAAATAGAGTATATAAAACCATTTAATGACATAGTGAAGAGTTTTTTGCATCAGGTAATGATTCAATGTTTTATCCCTTAAATTTATATCATTCTCAAGATCTACTAGTATTTGACATTTATACATTTAATATTTATGTGCAATATGAAGTTCTGATCACAGAATTTTTCATTTTTCTAAACATTAAACATACACATTGGTAGACAGAAAGATTAAATATCTTATGCATGATTGGTGCAGACAAGTTTGTTTTCAGAACTGATGCAATTAAATTTAAACATAAAAAGAATCTTTATAAAAGCTGACTGAATATTTCTCAAGAGAAAGTGTAGCACTCCAGGAAAGTAAAATTTATAGCATGGTATTGACATGAGCTTAGATAAAGTGACCAAGGCAGAGAATCCAGACTGTGGGTTACATAAGTTATTCTAGTCTGCATAGCCTGTCATCACTTCCAAACATGAAATTCATCCACAGTGAATGAGTAAAATATTATATGTTTAATATTATAAACCTAGATTTGTATATCATATTTTATGAATATATAGCATTTATTAAAAGGTAGATTTAAATATACAATCAAGACATTTAATGCGTTAAGAAATATATAAAGCATAAAATTCTATTACTAAAAGATTGGGCAGAATTGACTACATAATTCCTGTTCAAAAGTAACATATAATGTATTTTTTAAAGAATTTGAATATACACAGATCAGAAAATCATTTTTACCAGATGTCCTGAAAGATAGTTCAGTGGACAAATAACTTGTTCTGAAAGGATGGGGACTAGACTTTGAGTTCTAGTACTCAAATCATGAATACAGGAGTTGTAAGATCACTGGTGTGTTTGCCTCTGTGACTATGCTGACTTCAGTATGACCCTCACTATTAAGGGGAAGCCTATCAGTTGTGACTACTCCACCTTTGCTCTGCAGTTTTTTGAAGGTCTTAGGCTTTCACCTTGAGTGTGAGAGCTCTAGAGATGGCATAAGGCAAAGATCAAAAATGGGATGTAAATTGTATCTTGGGTAGTTTAGGTTTCTGGGCTAATATCCACATATCAGTGAGTACATGTTATGTAAGTTCTTTTGTGAATGGATTACTTCACTCAGGATGATGGCCTCCAGATCCATCCATTTGCCTAGGAATTTCATATATTTATTGTTTTTAATAGCTGAGTAGTACTCCATTGTGTAAATATACCAAATTTTTTTGTATCCATTCCTCTGTTGAGGGACATCTGGGTTCTTTCCAGTTTCTGGTTATTATGAATAAGGCTGCTATGAACATAGTGGAACATGTGTCCTTGTTACCAGATGGAATATCTTCTGGATATATGCCCAGTAGAGGTATTGCAGGATCTTCCGGTAGTACTATGTCCAATTTTCTGAGGAACCGCCAGACTGATTTCCAGAGTGGTTGAACCAGCTTGCATTCCCACCAACAAGGTTTGCAAAATAACACCAACCTATATTCACTCAATCTTTAAGTGCTACCTTTCTGTAGATCGCCATTAAGTATTGCTCTAGGTGTTGCTTTTCTGTGCATCTTCATAGGCCTCTCTCTCCCTAAGAGCTGCAAGTGCCACACAATTGAAGAATAACAAACCAGGTCTCAGATAATTCAGTTAATCCTAAGTGAGCACAAGGTACTGGACAGTGGATAGATTATGTTTTCCAGAAAAAAAAAAGTCTCTCTGCCAGAATTCGGGGAAACTTTGAAGCTTCATTTAGCCTTCTTTGCAAAATCCAGTTCTAGGCAAAAATTCTACTATATCAGCTTCACATAGTGTTGCATCCTTTGGTACCAGCTCAAATAGCATGCAGTAAAAATCACATACAGTATATATTTGAAGTCTGTTCAGTCTCTACTTGTAGCAGTCATTCTGTTTGGCTAGCCCAGCCAGTAATAACCCTCTGGTCTTGACATATCATGACATGACATGAATATTTAATTCACCAATCCTTGACTATAATTTTGCATTTGTTGTTTTGGTTTATCCTGGATCACAGTGTCTAGACAGGGCTGTCATGTTGTTCTCATGAGCTTAAATGATGTCATTTTCACCATTCAACTACCTGTTTACCTTGATATATTTCAGTGGACCTGATTGTCTTTGAAATTATCAGCTGAATGTCCATGAGATACAGAAGATAAAGTAGATTCAAATATGTTACCTCTTTTAAAAATTATTTGTGGAAAAATAGAGATTAATTTCTTTTTAATATTATTTAAATTTATTCACAACTGTAACATAAAATATTGATTTAGTTTCAGGCTGTGTAGAGTATATGTTTAAAATAAATTAAAATACTCTGATAAATATGTGATTATAGTATTACTTCAACTTATGCCTCACACTGGCAATATTGCTTTTCAAAAGAACTGGATTTTCTCAAATCTGGGGGCCTTCCTTTAATATATTACCATCTAAAATCATAAATACTGGGTGATATTTGAAAGGACCACATGCTTAGGTTTAATGCAATGAATTATTTTATTTTATTATTTTTTTGATACTACTATAGCTCCTCATCTGTCTGTGGTAATCCTTTCCATGGCAAAAGTCATATCAATGCCCCAGAGTAGGGGAATGCCAGGGTGAGGAAATGATAGTGGAGGGGTGGGGGGGTGAACACCCACATAGAAGCAGGGAGAGGGGGAATGGGACAAGGAATTTCAGGAGGGGGGGAAACAAGGAACAGCGATAACATTTGAAATGTAAATAAAGATAATATCCAATAAAAAAAGAAAGCTGAGTCCAAGTGAAAAAAAGTGATATTTATATATACATAGAAAAGTAGAAAAATGAACAGAAGAATAAATAACTGTATGAAGGAAACCATGCTTAAAACAAGCAAGATGTCTATAATAATGGATAGAACATGCCAGTTCCAGATCTATTTCTTGAAGTTCAAGGTCGTGAAAAGCGGCATGTTCATCAATAGTGTCTTAGGTTCAAATTTAGGATGCAATCAAGGGTAATAATCTATACTGTTTGATGAGTCTCTTAAAGGACACTGCAGCCAGTATGATTTGTCCAAGAATTACTCATATGATTGGGTAATGTAGGTTATAATTTTTATCTGTCAAAATTAATGTTACTAACTTCAAACACTATAAGTGATATGAATGAAGTTCAAATGAGAAATTTCTAATTTACATAGCTTTATAAATTTCTCATCAAAACCAATTATACTTATGACAATTAATACATAGGCTGGTGTATTTGTAATTCTTGCATTGATATATGCTCTCATCTGTGTTAGAGAACACATTTCCTTAACCACCCTAATTTGTGAATGTCTGTTTGGTAAAGCAATATAACTATATCTAAGATTATTTTTATATTTTATAATGTTTCAGTGGATATAATATTCTTTTAAGATAGAGAAAGACTAAAGTAAGTCTACAGATTGGTTTCATTGGTGAGTTTGGAGAATTTAATAAGACATTGCCTCAAAAAATATATATAATGAGAGTGATTATAGAGTAATCTGTTTGAAGGAGATCAAACAGATACAAATTGGGAAGGACGAAATTATAATATTATTATTTGCATAGGATATGGTAATATACATAAGTGACCCAAAAATTTCAACAGGAACCTCCTATAGGTGATAAATACATTCAACAAAGTAGATGCAAAATTAACATTAGAATCAGTAGCCATTCTGTATACAAATGATAATAGTCTCAGGGAAAAAATCAGAGAGACAACAACTTTCATGTTAGCTGAAAATAATACAAAAATATCTTGGAGTATCTCTAAGCAAGCAAGATGTTTATAAGAAAAACCTCAGGCAACTGGAGGGTTGAAAAGTAAGCAGATGCCACAAGATGGAATTATCTCCCATTTTCATAGGTTGGTAGATTGACATAGTAAAAATGGTATCCTACGAAAAACAATCTACAGATTCAATGCAATCCCTATGAAAATTTCATCACACTCTTTCACAGATCTTGAAATAAAAAAATTCAGCTTCATATGAAAACACAGGTATTGCTATATGAAACCTGAACAATATAAGAACTGCTAGAGATATCATTATTCCAGATTTCACATTGTACTACAAAGTTATAGTAATAAAGCCAGCAGGGTTGTTGACATAAGAACAGCCATGTTGATCAATGGAATCAAGCTGAAGATCCAGGTACAAATTTGCACACCTGTGGACACCTGGTTTTTGATAAAGAGGCCAGAAGGACACACTGGAAAGAAGAAGTCATATTCAGCAAGTGGTATTGCTAAAACTGGACAGCAGCATGTAGAAACTTCAAAATGGATCCATACCTATCACCTTACATAAAAGTCAACTAAAAATTGATCAAAGACAGCAACATTAAACCAGATAAACTTCTCCAGATAGAAGAGAACACATGAGATAGCCTTGATCTCATTGGAATGGGAAAGAGATTATAACCAGAAGACCGTTAGTTAGCACTGGCAACAAGATCAATATTTACTAAATGAGACCTCATGGAACTGAGAAGCCTCAGCTTGGCAAAGGACACTGTAATTCAAACAAAATGGCAGTATCTAGAATTGGAAAAGATTTTTTTCCATCTATACATCTCACAGAAAGCTTTATGAAAAAAATATAAAATTCCAATATACAATATATCAAGAAAACAAATAACCCTATTTAAAATCTAATGCAGGTATAAACAGAAAAAATACCATAGAGAAAACTTCAATGGACAATGAATCAACATTCTTAGCCATCAGGAAGACACAAATCAAAACTACTTTGAGATTATATCTAGAGCCATCAATGTGGCTAGGATGAACCAAAAGTGTCAGGTCATGTTGCAGAGAATGTGGACTAAGTGTAATACCCATCTGTGGCTGGTGGGACAGCAACCTTGTATAGTCACTATGGAAACCAGTTTGGTGGTTTCTTAGAAAAATGGATATAAAGTGTCTCACAATTGAGCTGTTGAGCATATACACAAAGGACATCACTTCATCTTACCACATGGGCAATTACTCAACCATATTCATCACTGCTGTATTCATAATAACTAGAAATTAGAAACAACCTAGATGTCAACCTACAACAGACTGGATACTTAGAGAACTTGGTAAATTTAGGGACAGTTAGTCAGGCATTTAAAAAATGGCATAAAATTTGAAAGCAAATGGATGGAACTAGAAAAAAAAGTTATCCAGAGTAAGGTATATTATATACAGAAAGTCAAATATGGTATGTATTTACTTATTTGTGGATATTATCTGATAAGTGAATGATCACCAAGCTACAATCCAAAGAAGCATAGAAAGAAAGAAAGTGAAAGTAGAATAGAGAATTATGGATGGAAGAGGAAGCTGGAATGAGAGGAACAAGTTATGATTGGAAAGATGCAATGACAGAGGGAAAACATGGAGATGCAGCTAAAATTATGGGAAAACCTGGAGATTCAGCTAAAATTTGAGGGGTTGAATAGAAAACAGTTGTGTGTGTGTGTGTGTGTGTGTGTGTGTGTGTGTGTGTGTGTGTGTGTGTGTTGGGGGGGACAAGCTAAATGAAACTAGCAAATAATTAAGAATACAGATTTCTAACTATCTCTCTTTGGTCACAAAGCAAAACTTGCACTACTAATATTTGGTTATAATCTAATTGTGTTATTGTTCTATTGGCTAACAGGGTCCAATATAAATACATTAACAGCTCAAGCTGTTGCCATGGCTATAGCTTACTCTCTGCAAACTGATAACAAAGTCCCATTCCTGAAGACAATATCTACACAATTCATTGAACATGGAGAATTGAGTTGCTGAGTACAGTGTCTGTACACCACACTCTAGTGTCTTTGGTCAAGAGTATACTCTATATGTGAACAAAAGTGAAACAGAAACAGAAATATAGCTACAGCCCCACTTTTCTTTAAAATGATGTATAACGTACAAGATACACTAAGCCAATAGACACACAAAACTTGTGGGAGTCATTATCTAATAACTGACTTGACTAAGGACCATTCTGTGATATAGAACTCATAACCAGCATTGCTTGGATGACAATGAGCCAGAGAAGAGATCCCCAGAAACCTAGATTAGAACAAAAATGCTATTAAACAACCCTGAGATTCCACCTCACACCAATCAGAATGGCTAAGATAAAAAAAATTCAGGTGACTGCAGATGCTAGTGTGGATGTGGAGAGAAAGGAACACTCCTCCATTGTTGGTGGGATTGCAAGCTTGTCAAACCACTCTGGAAATCAGTATGGCTATTCCTCAGAACATTGGACATAGTACTTCCAGAGGATACTGCAATACCTCTCCTGGGCATATATCCAGAAGATATTCCAACTGGTAATAAAGACACATGCTGCACTATGTTCATAGCAGTCTTATTTATAATAGCCAGAAGCTGGAAAGAACCCAGGTGTCCCTCAACAGAGGAATGGATACAGAAATCATGGTATATTTATACAATGGAGTACTACACAACTATTAAAAACAAAGAATTTATGAAAATCCTAGACAAATGGATGGATCTGGAGGGTATCATCCTGAATGAGGTAACTCAATCACAAAAGAACTCACATAACATGTACTCACTGATATGTGGATATTAGCCCAGAAACCTAGATTACCCAAGATACAATTTGCTAAACACATGAAGCTCAAGGAGAATGAAGATCAAAGGGTGGACGCTTTGCCCCTTCCTAGAATTAGGACAAAAGCACACATTGAAGGAGTTACAGAGATCAAGTGTGGAGCTGAAACAAAAGGATGGACCAACCAGTGACTGCTGCAGCCGGGGATCCATCCCATAATCAGCCACCAAACACAGACACTATTGCATACACCAGCAAGATATTGCTGAAAGAGCCCTGATATAGCTGTCTCATGTGAGGCTATACCAGTGCCTAGCAAACACAGAGGTGGATGCTCACAGTCAGCTATTATATGAAACACAGGGTTCCCAAGGGAGGAGCTAGAGAAAGTACCCAAAGAGGTGAAGGGGTCTCCACCCCTATAGGTGGAAGAGCAATATTAACTAACTAATACCCTCAGAGCTCATGTCTGTAGCTGCATATGTAGCAGAAGATGGCCTAATTGGTCATCAGTGGGAAGAGAGGCCCCTTGGTCATACAAACTTTATATGCCCCAGTACAGGGGAATGCCAGGGCCAAGATGTGGGAGTGGGTGGGTAGGGGAGCAGGGCAGGGGATGAGGGAGGGTTTAGGGGACTTTTGGGATAACATTTGAAATGTAAATGAAGAAAATATCTAATAAAAATTGGAAAAAATAAAATTTTTAAAGTAGTGTTAAAATAACTCCTATGATATTCTGCTACACACTTACATCAGCACCTTGTTCAGCTATCATCACAGAAGCGTCTACATGCAGTAGATCAGAACAAATATGCAGACCCACATCCAGATGTTACACAGAGAAGAATATGAGACTTTAGAACACTGATCTGAGAACTGGATGTCTTCATCAAAGTCATCCCCTCAGAACTCCAGAATCTCCTTGGAAAAAGAGGCAAAAGGGGTAAGAGCCAGAGGGTATGGAGAGCATCAAGAGGACAAGGCCCTCTCAAACAACATGGGCCAGGCTCCTGTGCACTAACACAGGCTGAAGCAGCATGTACTGGGACTTCACAAATTTGTACCATGTCCTCTGAATATATATTATGGATTCACATTTAGCTTCTATAAGATTCTGGAGTATTTGAACAAGTGGATCTCTGATTCTTGTGCCTTCTTTTAGTCTCTTTTCCTTCTGTTGGTTTGTCCTGAACAATTTGGATGTGACAGTATTTTTTCAAGTATTTGTGTTTTATTTTCTTATTATTTTAAAAAAATGGATGAATGAATGAATGAATGAATGAATGAATGAATATGAAGCCACTAGAATAGAGGTAACACCTGAGCTATCATTAGTACCTTTTGGGAGAGGAAAATCCATTTTCTCCAAAGAAGTGACACTGGGTTAATCAACCATTCCAGGGCAGATATCTTGTGTGTGTGTGTTTGTGTGTGTGTGTGTGAGAGAGAGAGAGAAAGAAAGAGAGAGAGAGAGAGAGAGAGAGAGAGAGAGAGAGAGAGAAAGGGAGGGAGGGAGAGGGAGAGGGAGAGGGAGAGGGAGAGGGAGAGGGAGAAGGGAGAAAGATTGTCTATTTGTGTGTTTGTAGGTGCTTTTATCTGCCTACAATTTGGTAGTTTTTTGACTTTTGAGATGTTTTAATTTTTTCTTCCTTTGGCTTTTTGTTGTTAGAGTTTTGGAATTTTTGAAAATGAACTTAAATTTGGTTAGCTGATCTAGAATGCCTTGCGGGGTTGAAGGAAGAAGAATATAATCAAAGTATACTTTGATTGAAAAGTTGTTTTAAGTAATAAAAATATAATAAATAATCAAAAAGGGCTAGCTATGCATATGGTTTCATGGTATAACACTTTCCTATTACTCCAGTTTCATTCTGAAGTACAATGATAATAAATTAATAATTTAAAGAAAAGTCTTCTTGATGTAGAGTCAGGTGGCCTTGGTTTAGTTACAGTTTAGACTTTGAATGTGACCCAACTCTTTGTGTGTTGAAGATTTAGTCTCCAGGGTGGTGCTTGTGGAACAGTCCAAAATTTTAGGAAATAGAATCTTAAAATAATATCCTTATATGATTCATTCATTTGAGGAGTTTTGCAGTGGTCTGACATCTTACTTTCTCTTTGATAGCTGGCTGTAAAGTTAGAATCTTTATCTATTACATGGTCTCTGCTGTTAACCCTGAGAATGCCTGATAGAATTCCAGTAGAAGGCATCCATCCATGATGGACAACAGCTGTTAATAATGAACCTTAATGCAAATGTTCTCTTTCTAAGGCAGTTCCCAGGTATTTCATACTAATGGTAGAGGACTAATTCAGCGAACGCTGACAGGACGATTTCTTCTCTGCTCATCTTTGAGAACACTTTGACTACATAACCATGCATATTTCTTTCGTATTAAGTGGTAAGGTGGCTTGTGCTCATACAAATGTGAAATTTACCACCAATATCAGCAAAACTCCATGTGCAATCATAGAAGTCTTCATTTGATTCACAACTTGACAGTTTCTCTTAAGATCATATGTGAAAAAATGCATCTGAAATATACTTAATGTTATATTCAGAAAATTTGTAGATGACAGATTTTTTTTGGAAAATTGTTTTCCAACTCTGTTGAAGATTTAATACATGAAGATTTAGTGATGATTATAAATGATGGTAAAGTCTGTCGTGAGAAATCTGTTCTGGAGCTCAGACCTGTTCAACTACTAATGCTCTGACAAACGGTATGCATGTAGACACACTGCCTTCTCTTGTGCAAACATTGGCGCCTTCATGTGCATTTATATACACACATATATATTATATCACACAAATATTGATTTTTTGATAAACTTTGAAGTATTAGCTTACTTTGGGCATTGCTGTGCTTTGGTAATATTTACTGTGACATGTCTTTCATAGTTTACATTGGTTTGATTTTTTTATGCATGAACTTCTACAAGTTAAAGAGAAATATAATTTTGAAATCAAACTCAATTCTTAAAGATAATGAAAGTCCTCTTCAAAGTATATAATCTTCATGTTGAACTTATCTTAAAATTTCATTCTTAAATTAATGCATTTATTAATTTTATGAGAAGTGCTATGCATTCATTCTAATGGTAGACAAATATGGAAAATATTACTGTAATGATTGTCTAAATTGTGAAGCATTTTGCAAATAACATCTTCATTCTTATAGTAATTCTAATTTATAATACAGTTAATATATTCCTAAAAATCTAACTAGATACTCAAAATAATGGAATATATAGACACATGTGCACAAACATAAACATTATAGTGTTTGATGATTTTCATATTCATGAACTTTTAAGTGGCTAGCTGTGAGCCTTAATACAAAACTAATAGGGCAACGAGCCTTCACAGGACCAAAGGCCTCTCCTCCCATTGATGACCCACAAGGCCATCCTCCGTTACATATGTGGCTAGATCCATGAGTTGCTCCATGTGTACTCTTTGGTTGGTGGTTTAGTCCCTGGGAACTCTTGGGGGGGTATGGTTGGTTTATATTTTTGTTCTTATAAAATAGGGTTTCAAACTTCTTTAGCTCCTTCAGTCCTAAAATAATATTTTCCATATAATTCCAAATAAATAAATAAATAAATAAAGTCATATTAATGCATATATTTTTCTTCTGCTATTCACAGAGGCTTTGTGGCATGAATATTACTCCAAGTTGGCAAGTTTTATTAGTACTGTTGTTACTACTGCAGCTAATATAGTATAATATAGTACTCAATAGTAATGATAGTACAGCAGATGTTTCTAGCAGTTATAGAAGTAATGAAATAACTTCCACTTATATCATTAGTGCAGCAAATCCTCCTTCTACTACAATTGATGCCAATAAGTAACCAGCAACATAAGCTGAATAGATACTATGTAAGAAGATAGGAGATGAAATGGTATTATACTTTGTGTCAGCCCATTTATGAGGAAAGTTATTTCTGTTAATATTTTTTAAATTGTTTTAGTCATTTGCATTCCAAATTTTGCCCCATTCATGGTCCCTCCTGCAAGAGTTCTTCAACCCTGTCCCTCTTCCCCTTTGCATCTAAGAGAGTGCTTTCCCACTCTCTCTACCCTGATCCCAACCTCTATTCACTCCCCACACACACACATACCAACCTACCTCCACCACATCCCCCACCCACAGTACCCTTTCCTAAGGCATGAAGTCTATACATGGTTAGATGCATCCTCTCCCACTGAGGCCAGACAAGGAAGTCCTCTGCTACATTTGTGTTGTGGGGCACAAGCCAGCCCATGTATGTCCTCTGGCCAATGGATTAGTCATTGTGGTTAACTGGGGGTCTGTTAATCTTAATTGCTACACTAAGAAAGTAGTTTGGTCTATTAACAATCCTTCCTTGAGTGATATCATTTTATTTTAGTAATCTTTAAGTACAAGTAGAGAAATTTTAAAGTGTTACGCAAATTTAATGGGATTCAGAAGCTGTCTTGAGGTTTATTTTAATTAAATTATTTAATTTTTCCCATAATGTCTTTTGATTATTTTCTCTTTTTCTTCCTCAAGTATTCCCAGATCCTTTCCATGTCCCCACCCACTAAAATTCATATCATTTCTTCTCTCTTTCTGTCTCTCTGTCTCTGTGTGTCTTTGTGTCTGTCTGTGTCTCTCTGAAAAAGATAACCCTAGAATTAAAACAAAGCCAAGGTCACAAAACAAAACTAAAATCATCAAATCATAACAACTACACCACACTCACACACACACACACACACACACACACACACACACACATCCTCAAACAGTCTGATTCATGTTGGTCAGCCACGCCAGGGCAAGAGGCTTTCCTCGAAGTATGTTTGATATACTTGGTGACATTCCATCATTTTTTAAATGATTTTTTTTTTTTTGCATTGAGTGCATTGGTTTGAGGTGTGAGTTTGGAATTCTCCTTCTCTGCAAAGGGATTTTTGTCTGGCTTGAATTTGTGAGGTTTTGCACAAGTTGTCACAATCTCTGTGAGGTCATATATGCATCAGCCCTGTTGTATCCCTTGGAGTGGTCCACCACCTCTGATTTTTCCAATCTGTCTGCCTAGTCTTTCACATAGATCCCTGAACTTTGAGGTAAGGGGTTTAATAAAGTCATCCTAATTAGGGCTTAGTTCTTCACAGTGTCTAATTTTCTGCATTCCATATAATTTTGTGTCTGTGTTAATTATCTCTACTACAAGACACTTTTCTGATAAAGATTGAGCCATGCAATGATATATGGCTATAGCAATACTTCATAAGAAGTCATTTTCTGTTATGTTCATGTAGCAGAATTGTAAGTTAACCTATGGCCCGTGACCTGTCTAGCCTCAGAGTCCTGGTCTTACCAACAGTGTTAAGTGTGACTTCCAATTTATATAGTGTGCCTGAAATTCAATCAAAAGTGATTTGTTTACTAGAAAATCATTTGAGGCAATATTGCGCCAGTATATTTTGCAAGAAGGCAGCAGTTACGTGTTACAGAATTGTTAGATGGGTGAGATGGATGGTTATTTCTCTCCTCTGCTATCCTGTAAAGTACTTTCCATTCTTATGAATGCGAGTTAGTGAAGGTAAAGAAGTAGATTGACTTCTGTGTTTTAGATGACATAGGTTAGTGGTGTTATGGCCTTAGCCTGACCTCAGGTTTGAACAAAGCTGTTAGCCATAAGCATGTTGACACAGAAGTTATTTTATGGTTTTTATTGTAGAATTGAATTTTTAACCTAAAATAGATTTAAATTTTTAAATGTGTATTTTCTTTATTTACGTATGTTATTTACTTGCAACTCAATAAGATGCCAAATGTAGAACTTTGTTTACACTAAATGACAACCTCTGATTCCTGTTGACGTATTTAAAAGTATTTTAATGTGAATTTAAATGCTATAATTCCTTAACCATAATTTCTAACTGATGAAATATTCCTAAACCATTAAACCACTAAATGAAACAGCATTGTGTTCAGTCAGTTTAGTAAAACACAAGTGATCAGATACTAAGAAAGAATACAAGAGTGTGATAAAAGGAAATGTCTACAAAAGTACTTTAAATACCAGTTTCCAAAGGCAGATAGTGAGGTTCTTTTATTTTTTATTAGATATTTTCTTTATTTACATTTCAAATGCTATCCCGAAAGTTTCCTATACCCTCCCCCTGCCCTGCTCTCCTACCCACCCACTCCCAGATTCTTTTGGTCACTGTTAGACATGAAGACTTCAAAGAGCACAACTTGTGCTGATCACAACAATCATCACACATTTTTGTGGCTCGAACATTTTTTTATATTATTAATTTTATTGCAGAGCATAGTTTATTCCAGTGGTTAAGAGCAGGACTTTTCACATGGGACCTGAGTTTGATCCCCAGTACTCACATGGCAGCTTAAAACCCCATGTGATGAAGTTCCAGAGAAGCTAGATCAGAAGTCTCATCTCTTGGTCACCAGGCACAAAAAGTGCACGCATACATGCACACATAGGCAAGCAAAACACATATAAACATAGAGTAACAATGAATAAATATTTTAAAGCACAAATTTAGCATTCCTTAAGTATAGAAAGTTTAAATGGTGTAGCCTGTGATTAGAGGACTGGTGGATGACTGTAGCAAGCTGGGTGCCGTTTACCTACATTAGTCATTGCAATAATTCTATTCTTTACACCAAATGCACCCCCTCTGATTTTTCTGCATCCATGTATAGTCCAACGTACAAGCAAACATGCCTCATCAATACAGCACCCTTGATAAATTCAAAGAACTAAATTTATAAAGTTATCTTTATAATGATACCGAAAATTCTAGCACTTGTAGCAAGAAAAATGAGGGCTTTAAGGCCTGAATACTTCAGGTGCACAATAAAGCACAATTTTACATTTTCATTATTAATGCCATCAGTTTTTAAGAAGTGACTTGATTCTTAGAAAATATGATTAAGTGTTAACAGCAGTAAAATTTTTGACTTCAGACAATAAGAAACAAAACATTTAGGAGCTAACTTTCATCTATCAAAAAATATTAACTGACAGTGTTAGAAGAAATTGACTGAAAAAAATTTTGCTTAGTGTGGGACATATCTCAGCTGGAGAGTGATTACCTAGTTGCAAAATACAGGGCTCAAGCCCCAAACCTGAAGATAAGATCAGCATTGTCATTTATACCTCTAGGATTATACTTCAGAAAGAAAGATGAGGTAGAAGAAGCAGAAATTCAAAGGCATACTCTGCTATACAGTGAGTTCCAAAGTAGTCTGGTCTACATGAGATTCTATCTATAAGGAACTAAAAAATAAAAGTAAATACCAAGAAACACCAAAAGAACAGTAATAAAATTACATAAAAGTAAATTTACAACTCCTTTTATTTTTAAAGTTCTCCCCCAATGGGGAAAAACTAGAACATACTGAAATTTAGTGAGCTGGGGGCTTTATTCTTAAGAGAAAAGTAAGTTCATTTTTTTGCATTTGTTGTTGTTCTTTATGATATTTTAAAGCTTTCAAGAAGTGTAGTTATGTGAGAGGTGTGCTAATCTACAGGTATTAAGATAAGAACTTAGGGGTCGGTTAAACTCTAAGTCATTTTATCAGAGTAATGGTAGTGGATTCTCATATAAAGACTATGACCAGTCTATCCATAGATTGTTGGCTCTGATAACTTGGAGTGACATATGTGGGTCCATATTCTGGAGTGATCCTTAACTCTAACCAGAAAGCAGTTAATCATATTAGTCCCCAACATGGAACTTTGCATCAGTGGCCATAGTTGTCTGATAGTTGTCATTGTAAACCATATAGTTCCATGCTGAATAAGATTGATAATGACTTTTGTCTTCTGGTAGTGTGCATGATCACCTTCTGGCACTACAAAAACTAGCCAGGAAGAAACAAGCTTCCAAGTCAATAGCATTATTGACCAGTATCGGTTTTGCTATGTTCTATGATTCAAGTGTGTGATCTCTTTAACAACAGAGTCTCACAGTCAAATTCGAGAGTTTAAAAGCTCCATTTTGCAGTAGGCAGAAACAGAGGCTCACAAATGGTCAAGGTGCAGAGAACAAGACTTCAGAGTATACATTCCTATATGTAACATCTCTATGACCACTCTTACTCCAAACATCTTTGAGGAAGGGTGTGAAATGATTGTATGGGCCAGAATGAGTGAATGAGTCAAAAACAAAACAAAACAAAACAAAAAACAAAACACCAGTGTTGTCCATCAAACATACAACAACAACAACAACAACAACAACAAATATTCCATTGCAGTTACACATGTGAATTCACAGGTTTTGTGACAGCATTCAGACAAACTGTGAAAGCTCAAGCCAGGCCATGTTCCAGGATGGAGGGTGGAAGTTGCCATGAAGTCCCACCCTCAGATATAAACTGTAATCACATGTTATGGATTACCTGTAACTAGCATTCTAAATTCAAATGACCTTGTTTCACCTGTCCATAGGTCCCTCTTATTGAAACTCTTCCACAATTTGGGGTACAAAAATAAGGGAAATAGTTTATCCAAACTGTCATCAAATTCTCATTGTGAATAGTCCAAATAAACTGATTTACTGATAGAAATCTGAGTTTACATCCATTATTAAATATGAATTTTTGAAACATTGTATATGAGGTATGGTTTCTCTGATTTCAGATTTATAATTTTATAAATTAGTAATTAGATATAAAACAGATAAACTTTGATGTAAATCACAGAAAAAATGTGGTCACTAATAAACAAGTGTTGATGTTGAAATCTCTGCATTGAATGATACTGGTAACACAAATTCTCAGCTCTACACGGTGCCTGTTATCACTCATGATGATTTCAAACACACACAGACACATGCACATTTAATCACCTGAGTGTGTATTTATGTAAATCCAGCAGCAGATTTCTTAAGAACGCTTAGATGGAGTCATCCTTAACTGGTTCAGGTTTGCTTTTTCCATTCATGAAGTTATGAAACAACTAAAATTCATGTTGCAAGTTTTGGCTTTTGCTCTCTGACTTTTGAAATTTTCCTTGGACAAGAGGTACATGATGCTACACTCTTTGGAATGTTGAGGTGAGCTTTAAATCTGACATCAATGAGATTGTGGGAGGAGAGAAACAACAATGTAGATTTTATGCAGTTGTCAGCAGGCTTTAGATATTTTATGCTTACCCATTATGTCATGCATACAAAGCACTCAGGTATATGAATACTTGTGATATGAGATATTCAATACATTCTTATGAGATAGGCTTTGGATTAGATCACTCAAGTGAAGTGAAATCCTGAATTTCTTTATGGTACACTGGGCAACACTGTTTAGTAGAGAAAGAGTAATAAGTGTCTTACAATATTTTTTATGATAGGTACATTTGCATATAATACTGTCATAAATATTGAACATATAAACATATAATATTTGAGTGTATATGTATAAAAACATTGTTATTTATATATTTGTGCAAATAAAATATTTATATATCTAATACATTGATACACACACATACACACACACACACACACACACACACA
>LR754664.1:5874-39708 GCA_902729485.2 Mus minutoides | reverse complement strand
AACCCAGATGTCCCTCAACAGAGGAATGGATACAAAAAATTTGGTATATTTACACAATGGAGTACTACTCAGCTATTAAAAACAATAAATATATGAAATTCCTAGGCCAATGGATGGATCTGGAGGCCATCATCCTGAGTGAAGTAACCCATTCACAAAAGAACTCACATAACATGTACTCACTGATATGTGGATATTAACCCAGAAACCTAGACTACCCAAGATACAAGTTACTAAACACATGATACTCAAGAAGAAGGATGATCAAAATGTGGACATGTCACCCGTTCCTAGAATTATGAACAAAGCACACATTGAAAGAGTTAAAGAGAGCATTTGTGAAGCTGAATCCAAAGGATGGACCCAACGACTGCGGCTGCCACGGATCCATCCTACAATCAGTCACCAAACATAAACACTATATCATATGCCAGCAAGATGGTGCTGAAAGGGCCCGGATATAGCTGTCTAGGGGGAAAATATACCAATGCCTGGCAAACATGGAGGTGGAAGCTCACGGTCAGCTATTAGATGGGTCACAGGGTTCCCAAGGAAGAAGGAGCTAGAGAAAGTACCCAAGGAGCTGAAGGGGTCTTCAACCCTATAGGTGGAAGAATAACATGAACTAACTAGTACCCCTGAGCTCATGTCTCTAGCTGCATATATAGAAGAGGGTGGCCTAGTTGGTCATCAGTGGGAAGAGAGGCCCCTTGGTTATGCAGACTTTATATGCCCCAATACAGGGGAATGCCGGGGCCAAGGGGTGGGAGCGGGTGGGTAGGGAAGCAGGACTGGGAGGGGGGAGGATACAGGGAACTTTCTGGATAACACTTGAAATGTAAATGAAGAAAATATCTAATAAAAGTTGAAAAAAAAAGAAAATTAGCTTATAAGTCATCAATTACAATACAGACAAAATGTATACTAACCCATGAAAGTCAGGATGTATTTTAAATTTCAAATTATTTCTACTTCTCTTCCTCATAAATTTGCATAAAATTCTGTATTATTGATTCTTTTGTTTCTAATTTATTTTGTTAAATTTCATATTGTCCAAATTAATGGTCTTTTATAATTTGCATCTCAAAACAGTGTTATATTTCCATGTACAAGGAACTGCTGTGAAAAGCATCGAAGGAACACAAGTAATGAACTCACACATATATAGTAACACTTACAGATGAAGAGGGAATAAAGTCAACAGATTAGCTACTATGTACTCTGTGAAAGGATAAAATATAGCTATCCTCCTAAATAAATGTTCTCCAAAAACTTCACAAATACACAGATTTATGCAAGAATTGTTCTATCAATGTCATCCATTAAGCCCCCCAAGGACAAAAGAAAATTATTCTTACAGTTTCACACTCAACTATTTTCATTTCTTATTGTGCAACTATGAAAATCTTCCAGGAATCCTCTATTTACAAGAGTTATTTCTAAGCAGACAAAGCTGAGTGATTGTACACAGGAGAACAGAGATAAGGATCAAGCATTTTCAGACATTTCATCAATTTTATCCATAAGGGAAAGTGCTCACTGTCCCTTTTTTTGATATGCTCTTGGATTAGACACCTAATATTACAAAACATAAAATCACCAACCAGATAGGACTTTCCAAGAACACAGCATACATGCCTGATTTGCCCATGCACTTCCTTGGAGAGTGCTCACCTAATTCTAGTAACTGAAAAGTCACTTCACATACTTATCTATTGTAAAATGTTCCCTAAAGGGAAGCGAAAGTCTCTAGCATTAAATTTTTTTACTCATCTGCTAGTTTTCCAACTCTATCATTCAGTAAACTATTATTGATTACTTTCTTATGTGTAAGACTTTCTACAAGAGTAATACACCACTTGAAGACACACAGAGCTGGAAATATTCTTAAAGAGATCACACATATTTTCAGTATAGTTGGCTGTAGAGGACTAGTGGAGTTAAGATTAGACAAGCTTACCAGGGAATCTTCTCCTCAAAAGGAAGGCCTTTGGCTGACCACCTGGTATTAAATAGACAAGTAAGGAGCTCATCCCTGGGAACACTAATTCTCCTTCTCAGCAATCAGTAGTTGTCTGTAGTTCTATGTCTAGGGTAGGACACCATGGAAATTTCCATTTCCACATTAGCATTTATATTAATGCCATTATTCATTGTTCATGTCTTTTATAGGCATCTATGTGATTGAGGTATAATGGGTACATTATACCTGAAATCATCACAGAAAAGACACAATAGATTGTTATATATATATATATATATATATATATATATATATATATATATATATATATATGTATACATGTATACATGTGCAACAATAATAATCAAATAAAAAGAGGTGAGAAGGCCATGGATTTGAGAGAGAGTTGGGGAAAGTTTGTGGAAGAAGTTAAAGAAAGGAAAAAGGATCAAATAATGATATAATTATATTACAATTAAAAGTAAAATTTAAAAATACAAAATACAGATTTTGAATAATAGTAATGAAGTAGTTTAGAAAAATTACAGTTCATGAAGGTCTCAAAGGAAAAAAAAAAGCCAGTGTACAGCACTGGTAAATAACTGGAGAGGCTGTTAACATAGCAGGTGTTTGCTACTGCATAAATGAAGCACATATAGAGGCTTGAGTGTGCAAAAAGTACAAGATGAGAGACACACATAATATTGAAAAGTAGCATTTGGACAAACAGAGGAGCCTGTGGATATGATGTCATGGTTTTTATTCTACTAGAATATGGTGGACTGTGTTTTAGTTTCCTTTTGTTTCTGTTAAAAAATACTCTGACTAAAGGCAACTTAGGGAAAAAGGGACTTAAGTAACTTTCTCTTCTAGATAACTGCAAATTATTGATGAAATTTGGGGAGAAATTCAAGGCAGGAATATGGAGAAATTTCATGAAGGAATACTGCTTTCCATCTCACTCAGTTGCTCTTCTGGCTTACTCAGAGCTTCATGCTTACGTAGGTTCCTCAGCCAGCCTAGGCCCCCCTATATAAGGATGGCACTACTCAGAGTCTGCTGGACACTCCTACATTAATTAATTTATGATCAAGACAATATCCTATATAAATGCTCAGAGACTAACCTGTTAGAGAATTATACAGTTGATTCCCTGGTGATCTAGGCTGTGACTAGTTGGCAACACTAGCTAGAATGAAATAACATCTAAAGATTTTTACATTCCAGTATGTACTATGTGGGTTTCATGTGATTGAACCTCTACACACAATCACAAATGAACTTATAAAAGAGAAGTAGAAGACTATGTACATAGTTCAAATATTAAACACTTGCTGAGAATGTGCAGAACCCTGGGCTCATTCACCAGAGCCATAAGGAGAAAAAGCTATGAGGAGGAGAAAGAGGGAGATAAATAGAAAAGGATTTGAGTACAGAAGCCAGAATGTAATAGGATAAAAATATATTTTTAATTTATATATTATGAGGATTGAGCAATAGGTCCTAAACCAAAGGATATTAGAGGTCTTTAAAAGCTAAAATCAATCAATCAAACAAACAAGTCAAGCAAATATGTTTTCCTCTTAAATGTGATTTCTAAGAGGAACAGTCCTGCTCTGGAAATTTTTATTGTAAGCCCATTTGATGTATGTCCTCCATAATATTAAGAAAATAATCCATGTCATTATAGGTCACTGATTGGAAATTGTACTTTACCATAGCAACATAAATCTACAAAACATAAATAACCCTAATAATATAGAATTCATTTTTGTACCCAGTTTGTAGTTTGTCACAGTTGCAGGAATTTAATTATTTTTTTCCTCAAGGGTTATTAAATACACAAAATACCAGTAATCAGAAAAATTATGATTTCTATACAAGACTATTTTTATCTCAAATAGAGTTTTGTTGCAGACAATTTTTAACTCATATCATTTGCAACTTGCTAACTGATGTGTGACCTGTTTATTACTACTAAAACTTTCAGAGATTAATATTTCATTTAAAGAAATTTTGATATTTCATATTGAGGCCAATATGAAATATGATACTTCATGTTGAAGAAAGTATATTAAAATACTCCATGGAGTTCTTTTATGAATCGAAATTTGAAAGATTTGCAGAAAGAAAGGGAAAGAGCCTGACTGTAAAAATTTTAGAACATGAAAGACATAATTCCACAGAGTGCAAGGCCAACAAGGAGACAGAAAAGACCTTAATGGTTATTGGTTTTAAATGAATGCAAGACAATGGAGCTATACAAAGAAAATGTCACCTGTAAAATAAAGGTAATAGGTCCTAGGACCAACTTGAAAGAGAGTGGGGTGAGTGTACCCCACTAGAGATGGCAGTATCATAAAGGAAGTAAATCTCCCAGTGAAGTTGGAGTGTCCATAAGTGTAACAAACATGAAATATTCTTTGAGAAAGTTTGTTTTAGAATGGAGATGAATGGCTTAGTGGGAGGTTTGGACCAGACTATTTCATCTCCCTAGAGTAAACAACAGGGTGTTTTGTGAGACAAGGCTGAGTGTGGTGTAAGATAAATCCCAGAAGGGCTAGGACAGGAAATACCCACAAACTCCTCAGATCCCAAGAAGGAGCTCACTGGAAATGTCTCTGAAGAAACATGCTCTCATTTTTCCTTCATCCTTCAACTACCCAACTGTAAGATTTGTTGGGCACCTCCAGATTTCCCAGAATTCCAGTATAATAAGCACTAGAACTTCTTAAAGAGAAAAGTTGGAGGTGTTGGAAATCATGGGCTTGAGAAGTTGAATGTAGATGTTTAGGTTCAAAAATTCTATCCTATTACTCAAACTGGAGACATTTCCAGCATTGGAATAAGTTGTACAGGAAGCTTTCATGTCTCATATACCTTCTCTGTAAGCATTTGAGGTCATGTTTACCTTTCCACACTTCCTAATCCTAGGATGATCATCTTTTATTCACATAGTATATAAAGAGAAGATTCTGAAGGACCAGAAATTATATCACTCAGACTTGCACACACAGATGAGATAAGAGGTGGAAGTTATCTGACTTAGCTGGAGCAAAAACATTGGGCAGTCTGTACTCGCCATATTATCATATTTCTGATTTCTAAGAAGTAATTAGAAAAGGGCATTTCCTCCTTGTATGTATGTTGGAGAATTCTTCTTGTTCTCCACCTTTATAAAGGGAACAAATGACTATCATTTACCTCAATCCACTTTCTAGCACCCATCATGAATCCAGTCACAAAAGTTAGCATACTGCTCATGCTGACTCTATGTCTTCTCTGCTCCACAGAGGGTAAGTTTTAGATTATGGCATGTGTAGGTGGGTGATATTAATGAATAGTTTTCTCCTTTAATAATGTAAACAGTACCTTTAAGCCCCACAAATGTTAGTGTGTAGAAATTGAAGCTCCTATTTGGGCATCAGCTATATTTCTACATTATCCTAGACATAAGAGCTGTCTTCAGCAAAGGGCCTTACTATTGGGGTCTAGAAAGCAACCAATAACCTTGGTAATAGTCCATGATTTTGGAGGAGGGGATTCTGTGTAATACTTTCGCTAATGACTCAAAATGTAACCAATTTCTTGCAATGAGGTTTTCCTTTGTGGCATAAAATGTATAGTTGGGTCATTGTCTCCTCCTCATCTGACTCCATTTACATTTTTCTTATATGAATATGCTTTAGGAACCTCACAGAATAGTAATTTTCAATTAGATTTTTCAAAAGGCATTTAGTAACAATTTCTTTCATAATTTCTCCTTAATCCTTCCCTTCCCTCTACCTACCCATTTAATCATGGTCTGGTTTCAACTCTATCTTTCTACAATTTTATATTTTCCACCTTTTATGGTATATCTTCTTCTCTCTTCTAACTCCTAATTGGGAATGTAACCACAAATGTCCTTTCCATTGTAGCACATATATCAAAAGCTTAAAGGCATATATGAGAAAACACATAATATTTATCCTTAGGGATATCAGTTACCCAACTCAACACAATTGTTTCTAGTTATATCCATTCACCAACAAATTAACGGTTTCATTTTTTCTTAATCTCTAAAAATACTCCATCGTGTAAATGTGCCTCACTTCATACTTTCATCAGTTGATGAGCTTCTAGGCTCTTTCCAATTTCTGACTATTATAAATAAAGCAGTAATGAAAATGGATGATCAAAAATATCTACAGTCAGCAGAAGATGGCCTAGTCAGCCATCACTGGCCCCTTGGTCTTACAAACTTTATATGCTCCAGTACAGGGGAACGCCAGGGCCAAGAAGTGGGAGTGGGCAGGTGGGGGAGCAGGGTGGGGGGAGGGTATAGGGAACTTTCAGGATAGCATTTGATATATATATCAATATATATATATGCCTGGTTTTACCTCTGTATAGTCTTTCAATTGGTCCAGGCTGTTGACCTCTGATTCTGGTTTTGTAAGTTTCTTGATTGATGACAGAGGGGTTCATGGCCTGACAAGTAGAGCAATTTGAGATTAGCTGGTGTATTAATTGTACCATATTAAGTGTTTGTATCATGCCTCTTGGAGCATTCTCCCCTTCCTCCATGGCCCAAATATGTAGCCTGGTGGATCTGGTGGATGAGTTGTTTATTGAATTCCTTTGGTAAGATGGTACAGCCCTCTACAGTGTGAATCCATACAATTTTTCCTATAAATCCTTTGACATTTGGCCTGATCCTGTTTGTCCTCTGCAGTATATTAGTGGATGGCTGGGAATGCTGGATCTGTAAGACTACCAGGATGTTGGTGGTGAATGTTTGAGCAGCCTTCTTTTTGGCTTTATCAGCTAGTCTGTTTCCTCAAGCTCTTTCTGATTTTTCTTTTGGATGCCAAGGGCAATAAATTGTGGCCACTTTGAAAGGAAGCCATAATGCCTCCAGCAAAAAAAAAAGCTCTACAGTCAGATGTAGAATCATTTGGCTGTGTGGGAAAGGATAATATAGCTGGATGTTAAGGTATATCAACTCACAGATTCTTTGGGAACCTTCATACTGATTGCAGTACTGGGTACACCAGTTTGTAATCCTACCAGCAAGGATGCCATTCCATTTTTCTACATTCTCATCAACATGTGCTATTATTTCTTCTATTGATCTCTGCAATTTTAACTAGGGTAAGATAAATATCAACATTGTTTTAATTCATAGTTTCCTGATAGCTAGGTTCTTAAAAATTTCTTTAAGTTTTCCCAGAAATTTGTTTTTCAGTTTAAGAGAACTGTCATTTTTCTTAATTGGGTTTTTTTATGTTATCCTTTTCAGTTTTTTAAATAATCTAGATACTAATTCTCTACCAGATAGTTATATAATTGGTAAAGATTTCACCCTATTATATAAGTTGCCACTTTGCTTAAATGATGGTACATTTTGTTCTGCATTTTTTAACTCCATGAGGTCCCATTAATTAATTGTTCATAGTTCCCATGCTATTGAATTTCATTATCAGAAAGTTCATTCCTGCTCCAGTGATCAAAACTTATTTCATACTTTCTCTTTTATCAAACTCAAGGTATCTGGTCGATATTGGAGTCCTTGTTCCATTTGGATATCTGTTAGTGAAAATTTATTAATTTGTTGAAGATTCCCTCTTATCTAAGCTAGCTCCTAAATTATTAAGACTGGACTTATTTAACACACATTAGGGCACAATAACAGAATTATTACTCTATTTTAATAATCTAAGCTAATCTGGCTGCAGGCCCATCAAAATCCCAATGATGCTTGTATATTATGGCTTTCTCTTCTTCTGACGTTTTCTCATGGTGTCCTCTGGCTTCTCTCCCTGTGCAAATTCCCATTCTTCTTTCTCTGACTCACCTTCACCATATTCTCTCCCCAGCTCAGTCATTGGCTGATCTGAAATCTTTATTGACCTATCAGGGAATAATTGGGAAGCAATGTTTGCACAAGACTCAGACTGGAGATTGTTAGAATAGGGATTGCAGAGAGATATGGGGCACAAAAATCAACATTTGAATAATAGAAGGATAATTGTTACAAAAGGCACAATAACAGTTGCCTTCAGAGAACAGTTTTGTACAATATGATAGATATAGTTCTATTTTAATTCTTCTACAGACATCTAGCTTTAAAAACATTTCTTGAATATTCTCTCTTTTTTCTGTTGTGAATTTTTTCTTATTTATAAAAAAATAAAATGCTCATAGGTATGTGCAGTTAATTCTGGACATTCAGTTTAATTCTATTGATCAACACATCTTCTTTTATGATACTATCATACTGTATATTTGCTAGTACTCTTTAATACAACATGAGATTTGGGATGATGATTATAATGTCTAAAGTAATTCTTTAATCATTCAAAGTAGTTTTAATTATGTTGAGATTTTTGTGTGTTTGTATAAAGACAAAGATGTTTTTTTTTTTTTCTGTGAAGAATTGTACAGGAATTTCATGTCAATTGCTTTTGGTAAGATGTTATGTGACTCCTACTGATCTGAAAATGGAGATCTTTCCATCTTATGGTGTCTTCTTTAATTTCTTTCCTCGGTTCCTTAAAGGTTTTGTTATACAAAATTATTTTGTGTATAACTTTATTCTTCACTTATTTGGTTAGAGTTATCCTAAGGTATTTTTGAGTCTGTTGTAGAAAGTACTATTTCTATAATTCCTTTCTCATTACGTTTGTCATTTTTATATAGGAAGGCTACTGAATATTGTGGGTTAATTTTTTATATTACTACCTTGTTGAATATGTTAATCGGTTGTTCCAGTGGAATGTGTTAGTGTTGCAAATTCATATCAACTGGAAGGGATGCTTTGACTTCTGACTTTCCTATTGGAGAAGAAGGTTAATTTCTTTCTGTGGCCATGTGGCTCTATCTAAGACTTCATGTACTCTATTGATAGGAATAAAGATAGTGGGCACTCTTCTTCTGTTCCTTATTTTCGTGGAATGTGTTGTGTTTCTCTCCATTTAGGATGACAATGGTGGTGGGCTTGGTGTAAATTTTCTTTACTATATTGTATCACTGGACTCATTAGGAAAGTAATCATAAAAGGGTATTGTTTCTGTCACAAGGCCTTTAATGCATCTCCTGAGATGATCATATTGATTTTGCATCGAATCTGCTTATATAGTAGATTATGTTCATTAATTTTATATGTTGAACTATCATTGATTCTGTGGGAAGAAGTTAATAATCATTTCAATATGCTTGTGAAACTGGTTAGAAAGTATTTTATTGAAAGTTTGTATCTACCTTCATAAAAAATATTGCTTAATAAATTTTTTTCTTTTTTTATTTTTATTGGTTCTTTATGTTTTTTTTTATCATGGTCTCCATAAAAAGAAGTAAGAAACATTCATTCAGTTTTTATTTTGAAGAATAATGTGGCGAATATTTATGTTAACTTTTTGAAGGTTTGGGAGAAATCCATGCTAAATTAATCTGGCTCGGGGCTTCTTTTTTTGGTTATGATACTTTAATTACCATTTCTGTTTCACTAGGGGTTAGGAGTCTACTTAAATTGTTTATTTCATCTTGGTTTAATTTTGGTAGGTTGTAGATTTCAAGAAATTCACCCTTTTTTTTTAAGGCTTTCCTGTTTGGCAGAAACAGATTTTTAAAGTATGTCCTTATGACTCTGAATTTCCAAGGTGTCTGTTGTAGTAACTCTCTTTTCAACTCTAATTTTAATCATTTAGATCTTCTTTATATTTCTTTCCTAACTGGACTAAGGGATTGTCAATCTTGCTGATTTTTACAAAAAACCAAATCTCCACTTCATACTTATTTGTATTTTTGTTTCTATTACATTGATTATATTTAAAAGTTTAATTTCTTTAAATTGACTGTTTTGTGGTATTATTTCTTCTAGTGTTTCTAGAACTTTTAAGTCATTTAGTTATGATTATAAGATCATTATAGTTTTTTTTTTTATTTAAGTGCTGAGTATAGTGAACTTGCCTCTTAGAACTGCCTTCCCCATGTCTCATATGTTTGGGCATATTGTATTACTATTTTTATTCAATTCTGAAAAGATTTCATATCCTTCTTGATTTCTGTCTTGACCTATTTTTCATTCAGTACTAAGTTTTTCAATGTTCATGATTTTATAAACTTTCTATTGTTTTGTTGTTTTTGATATCCATCTTTAACCCTTGGTGATCAGACAGAATGCAAGATATGTTATTTTGGTATGGAGAGAGAGAAAGCGACAGACAGAGAAATAGACAGAGACAGATGGAGAGAGAGAGAGAGAGAGAGAGAGAGAGAGAGAGAGAGTTAGTTACTTACTGTCCTCATAGGTGATCAACTTTTAAGATAGTTCCATCAGCTACTGAGAGGAAAGAGTATTGTTTAGTATTGGGGTGGAATGTTCTGAAGGTGTTTGTTAAATCTATTTATTTATGAAATTATTTCAGGCCAGTATTTCTCTATTATTATTTTTGGTTCTCATTATTATTTATTCCCTGGGTTTCATTCATAAATGTTTAAAATGGTAATAATCTCTTGGTGGCCTTTTCCTTTCATAAGTCCATCCCTGTCTCATCTGATTAAATTTGTGTTAAAGTCTATTTGGTTGGATTTTAATATAGCCATTGCCTGCTTGCTTCTTGACTCTTTTCTTGTAATAATCTTTTCCTTCCTTTTGCCCTGAGGTAATGTCTGCCCTGATGGTGAGGTATACTTCTAGGCTACAAAAGAAATATGAATATGACTTATTTTATATATGAATATGATTTTTTCTAGTCTAATCTGACTCTGTTTTTATTGAGGGATTGATCCCTTAAATATTAAGTTATTAATGAGCAATATTTATTGATCTTTGTTATTTTGACATGGTGGTGGGATTTTTCCTTCTTTGATTATTTTTATTTTTGTGTCCTCTTAATTATAGTTAACCTGGGACTGAAGTATGCTTTTAATGCTATATGTAGAGGTATATTTGTGGACATAGTTTGCTTCAACTAATTATTATCATAGAATATTCATATTTCTCAGCCAATATACACACAGAGATTTTTTTTTGTATATAGTAGCCTGTACTGGAATCTGGGGTCTCTTGGAGCTTGAATGAACACCCATCTATTTCTTCTGGCTTCAAATGTCTCCATTCAAAAGTTAAGGGTTATTCTAATGAACATGTCTTTGTATTTGACTTGTTATTTTCTCTTGCAATATTTAATATCCTTTCTCTCTTCTGTAAATTTAGTGCTTTTATTACTATATTTTATGAGGAGTTTCTGTTTTGATCTTGCCTATTTTGTTATTTTGTATGCTTTCTGAAACTTGATAGTGACCTCCTATTTTATAATGGGGAAATATTGCTCTGCGATTTTGTTATGAGTATTTTCTGTGTCTTTGAAATGGTTATCATTTCCTTCTTCCATATTTTCATTGTGTTTCATATTTCATGGATATTTGTGTCTAGAATGTTTTCAATTTAACATTGCTTTTGACTGAGCTATTCATTTCTTCTTTCTTCTCTTCAAAATTTATAATTTTCTTCTTCCCTTATGTTAATCTGCTGGTTAGGCTTACCTCTGTGGATTTTGTTTGATATTCTGAGATTTACACTTACACTTTATTTCAGTTTGGAATTTCTTTAGTAATTCTATTTCTTTGTTAAATTTTACTTTCAAGTCTTGAATTATCTTCACTACTTCACTAAACTATTTGCTTGCAATTTCAAAGTCTTTATTAGAGTATCCATATAATCTTTAAGTTCATTGAACATATTCATAATTATTATCTTGAAGTTCTTTACTTTGTATATCAGCTAAATTCCTTTTCTTGAAATTTATCGCAAAAGTTAGAAACCTTGTGGACAAGACATATTGTCTTGTCTGTTTATGTTTTTGTTTTTGAACTGGGGTTTAGGCATCTGAAAGGGTGATTCCCAGTAGATTGTTGACAAGTGTCACAAATAAATGGATATGGGATGGGAGAAAAGGCCAAAAGGGGCAGTTAGATAAATTAGGGTGATCCAGGGCACACACCAAGAACCAGAATCCTCAATAGATAAAGATGGGATAAGAAGAGAGACATCTACAGGCAGGTGCATCAGGATGAAGAATAAGTCTGAAGAAGCAAAATGGAGGACAGGAAGAATATTAAGGGTTGCCTACTCAAGTCCTAGTCTAGTGTGATCACTGAAAATCCCTGGTCCATCTTATTATTGCATGGCACTAAATTTGAATTGAGTTCAGAGCATGAATGACTCTTAACAGGATAAATTCTATGAAATCTAGAAAAAAAATATTTATTCTGTATCCTTCTATAATCCTCCCATAAACATGATCAAGTTGTCATACCAATACCTTATTTCTGGTAAATGTTTTAATTAGGATGACTTTTGTTGTGCTAAAACACCATGACCAAAAGCAAGATTTGTGTTGGTTGTGTTATTTCATCTTACACTTCGGGGTACCAGTCTATCACTGAGAAGGTTAAGTCAGGAACTAAAGCAGTACAGGGACATGGAGGCAGGATCAGGATCAGAAGCTATAGAGAAACATCGTTTACTGGATTGCTACCCATGGCTCATCCAGTTTGCATTGGTTCCACCAGTCCAGGGCTGAGAGCACCTTCAGTGTAATTGCTCTTCCAATATAAATCACTACTAAAGAAAATATCCCACAGGCAAATATGGTGGGAATGTTTTATCAATTGAAAATTACTCTTCTGGAATTATTATATCTCATGTGAAGTTGACAAAGCAACAACAACCCCCATAAAACAACAACAAAACAAACAAAAAGTCCCAAATAAATAAACAAAAATCTAGGCACAAGAGATGGTTTCATACTTTTATGACCATTTCTGCATGCATAATGTTCCATAAGTTATGAATGATTTGATTTTGTTTTGACTTCCTGTCACAGAAATGTAAATCACATTCAGTAAGAGCATATGTCATTTTCTCATTGTCAAGACCAAATACTCAAAAAACGCAACTTCAGGAAGAAGGGGTTTATATGGAATTATTGTTTTAGGGAAATAATCTATAAATGGTGAGAAAATGTGGTGATAGCTATATGAAGGTTGTCACATTATACCTACAGTCAATATCCAGAGAGAAATGAATGCTGGTTCTCACCTGGCATCTTTTAACCACCTTTTTATTTAGACTAAGACTTTACTCCATGCTATGGCTCTTCTAACATTCTGTATAAATCTCAGGTAAGCCTCCCTGGAAACACACTCCAACACACAATTAGAAGTGTGTTTCCTGGGTAATTATAAATTTGGATACATTGACAATGAATACTAAATACCACAAAAACATAGTAGTTTTTTATTGTTTTCCTTAGCTAACAATAACAACTACGGCAGTGTTTTGGAATGCTGGACAGATTTATATTTGCCCCAGTAAATCTTTATAAAGACATACACTCCAATTATTATATTTATAAACTATAAGTCTAGAAAGGGTAGCTCTATCACCACAACAATCTATTCCCCAGCTATGATTTCCTTGCTCCTTGCAATTTCTCCTTGCCACATGGTTTTGCTCCATCCTTTCCTATTCTTTCTCTTTCCTTTTTTCTCTTGTAGACCTCACATCCCACCTTTTACTTCCCCTGCCAAATCACCAGCTCTAGCCTCTATTTGACCAGTAAAAATGGGCAAAATATTCACATGATATCACCTAAGTATATGAGCAATTTCATTAGCAGGCAGCCCTTCCTGAGGAAGCAAACAGCATCCGGGCAATCCACAACACACAATTTATATGGGAATGACCTCTGATAGATACCTATTTAAGATTGATAACCTAATATAGATGGCAAATGGGAAGTGCTAATTGAACTCAATGTTATAAAAAATAAATATAAAATATTTTTAAATAATAAAACAACTAAATTTTTATTACTACAAAATACTGCTATAATCTGAAAAGTTAAAAACTATAGAAAATAATCAAATCATATATTTTTTTTGTTTTTCGAGACAGGGTTTCTCTGTATCACCCTGGCTGTCCTGGAACTCACTTTGTAGACCAGGCTGGCCTTGAACTCAGAAATCTGCCTGCCTCTGCCTCCCAAGTGCTGGGATTAAAGGCATGCACCACCACGCCTGGCTAATCAAATCATATTTTATTGACAAAGAACTTGAATAGAAATACAAATGAAGAATTTTCTCAGATAACATGTCTGATTTATAATACCAGAACATATTATTGTGAGTGCTAAATACTGATAGGAAATTAATGAAATGTTATTGCTCATTAGAAAAATGTACATGCAATCCACTTGTACTGTTGTAGAAGTATATGATAGTATGTTTTGTATTAACACAAACACTTGATACAAACCTAGACCTATTAACAGGGAATAGTAATTCAGAAAATATCTTTGTAAAATTAACTGGTAGCCAAGTTAGTAAGGTATTTTTTTGATTAATAATTCATGTGGGAGGGGCCAGTCCATTGTGAGTGATACCAATCTTGGAAAGGCTGTCTTGGGTGATATAAGAAAGCAAAGGCAAGCCAGGAACAGCAGGCCAGGAAACGGGGCTCCTTCATGAACTCTGTTTCATTCAGTTCCAGCTTCCAAGTTTTCTGTTTTTAGTTCCTACGCTCTTTATTTCAAGGATGGAGTATGCTGTGGAAGTGTAAGCAAAATAAACTCCCCTTTTCACAAAAATTGCTTTTAGTCATTGTGTTTTTTATACCAATATAACACTATCTAAGATTAAAATTATTACGATCATTTGGGTATTGATGTAAAAGTCCTGACCATGTTTTGGGAAGGGTTGTAGAAGTATTGAGGTATTGTGCAACTTTGTGATTAAAAAAAAAAAAAAAGAAAGATATTGGGTGTTCAAAGCTTGGTGAGATGTTATTGAACTTTGAAGATAATTCTGAGAGTTAAGTAATCAATGGAGGCCTAACTTGTATATTATCATAGGGGAAATTTAAGAGCTAGTGTGCTTTGTAGAGAGTTTGGCAGGTTCCTGGAAAGGTAACTCACATTTATCATTGGATAAATTGACATCGTTAATTTTTCCAAGCACTGGAAACATATGACCTCAAAACTTAAATGTATTTCTCAATATTTGATGAAGTTTATACCAGTAAATCTGTCATGTATTGAAAATCACACATAAACTTCATCATCAATATGTTATATTCTCTCATTGTAATTGGTTTTATATTTGCACAAAATATATTTGAGATTATGTTGCTGCTCAAATATTTAACATAGCATCTCTTTGTGGTATACAGACTTTCCTACTCAGTAAGTAATATATGTAATAAAACAAATATACGAACAAATTTTCCAAGAATCATATGATCATCTCAATAGAAGCAAAAAAAAGTTTTTGAGAAGATTCAACATGCCTTCATAATAAAAGCCCTAAAACAAGTAGAACTGTAAGAAACATATCCTGACATAATAAAAATTATGTATGACAAACCCATGGCCAATATCATCTTAAATGAATAAATCCATTAATAAGCCCCATTAAAATCAGGAATTGGAGAGGACTGTACACTATCACTACTGTTCATCCATAACATGATTGAAGCATTAACTGGAGCAATAAAGCAAGAGAAGAGATACAAATGGTAAAATATTAAGTCAAATTATTTTCAATTGAAGATTATATTATCTTATACCCAATATTCCCAAAATTTGACTAGAATAATTTTAGAAAGTCAACAACTTCAACAAAGTGTTATGATACATAATTGACTTATAAAATTTACCATTCTTAATACATATGAGTAACAAGCACGCTGAGAAAGATCATGGACACATTCCTCTTCCTTGTTTCTCAAATAAAATAAAATATTTAGAATATACATAAAGTGGTTAAAAACTTCTTCAATGAAAACTTTAAATGTGTGAAGAAAGATATTAAGAAACATACTAGAATTTGAAGACCTCCCAAGTGTATAGTTTGATAGAATTAACACTGTATAAAGGACACCTTCCTACCAAAGCAATTTACTGATTCAAGGAAATCTCAATCAATATCCTCATCTCACTCTTCACATAAATAGAAAGAAAATCCTCAAATTACTATGGAACAACAAAAGACACAGAGTAGCCAATTAGTCTTAGGTAAGTGTCTCTCTGCATTCTGCTTGTTTTAACTGCCAAGTGCATCTGTGTATGACCCTAACTTTTATAATTTGTTTCTATTGTTTCACTGTTTTTTTTTTTTTAGTCAGTCCTCCATTGTACCCATTTGTCCTCTTCCACAGTTAGGAATCACAGAACTCACTCTAAAATTCTTTGAGTCTTAATGTATTCATCCATATAATGGGTATTGTTGGTCTTCTGTGATTGTCTAATAAAGGGTGAAGGAGTTGGAGGAGAAACAAATGCAATCTTTATGAGTGCTTTGAAAAATCTGGTGTAATTTGATAACTATAAATTGTTATATAATGTTGCTATTTGTCTTTCTTCTCTAGATTTTCAGCATCTGACAAAGAAGCTCCAATGTGTTTACCTCAGTCAATTCCAGGGTAGATACTATAGAAATTCCAAATTAGTTTGGAAAGCATGGGTAACTTGAAGACTGACCTCATTCCATCCCAGGACTGCAAAAGTCTTGGAGGATATTACATAATCAGGTTTCCAAAATGACTTGTTAGTGGTAATATTTTGACTAGAATCTGTTGCACCTAAATGCAGACTGATATCATGTATTTTCCACTTGAACACCATTTTGTGGAGTGATCATTTGACATAATGAGGGGAATAGTCTCGAGTATTTGTTTCTGTTTTCATTTCTTCATGTTGCCTATGTTACTGGTACTGTGTTCATGTGGATTCCATCGTTCTTAGTTTATTCTTAAACATAGTTATTTGTTATAATCATGCATCTCTTGCTAAATCATAGTTTCTAATATAAATCATAATTTTGTGTTTTATTTGAAAGTCGATTTTGTTTGATATTAGAATGGCTACTCCAGCTTATTTCTTGGGACCACTTGCTTGGAAAAATGTTTTCTAACCTTTTACTCTGACGTAGTGACTATCTTTTACACTGAGGTGTGTTTCTTGTATCTAGCAAAATGTTGGGTCCTGTTCATGTATCCAGTCTGTTAATCTATGTCTTTTTATTGGGGAACTGAGTTCTCTGATCTTAAGAGATATTAAGAAAAAGTGATTGTTACTTCCTGTTATTTTTGTTGTTAGAGATAGAATTATGTTTGTGTGGCTATCTTGGATTTGATGAAAGATCATTTTCTTGCTTTTTCTGTGATGTAGTTTCTATCCTTGTGTTGGATTTTGCCATCTATTATTATTTGTAGGGCTGGGTTTGTGGAAAGATATTGTGTAAATTTGGTTTTGTCCTGGAATATTTTGTCTCTCCATCTATGGTATTTGAGAGTTTTGCTGGGTATAGTAGCCTGGGCTGGCATTTATATCCTCTTAGAGTCTGTATGACATCTGCCCAAGGTCTTCTAGCTTTCATAGACTCTGCTGAAAAGTCTGGTGTAATTCTGATATGTCTGCCTTTTTGTTTTACTTGGCTCAGGACTCTTGCCCTAACTGGATGGACCCCGGGCCACTGGCCAGGCAGGTTTCCTAATCCCTGGATCCCACTGGTCCCAGCTACTCCTGGTGGTGTTGGAACAGATGTTGTGTCCTCACCTCTGATCCTATCATCTTTGTGTATTTGGAGTGGAACTTCCTCTGGGTATTGTGGGACTGTAGTTCTCACCCAATGTCAGCTCAGGGCTTCTGACCAGACCAGAAGGCATATTTTTCTTTTAAAATTAGATTTTATTGTGCCTACTTATGAACGCCAAATACCACCAAGAAGCCAATACCAATGCAATCGCACTATGTCTTTTAATTCAAGCTCAAGCTTGGACTATCTGCCAACCCTGATGAAGCACAATGGGAGGGTGAAGCCCAAAGCCTAGTTTCGTGCAAACATTCATATTGGCAATCAAACTAGCAAGGGAGGTTCTAGCCTCGCACACATCTAATTGGGAGGTATAATGGAATTGTGTTGCTCTTTAAATAATTGACTGGTGCTGGAAGTTAAATCAAAAACTTAACTTATGCTTTTCTTCTGACTATTGGTTGTTAGAGAGTGAAGTTCTAGGTAGATGTTTGTTGGAGAGTAACATGGAAACTAGTGCTATGTGCGGGTTTGTTAGTTAAGTCGAGTTCAACGAGAGGTCAGGTTCTCAAAGATGGAGACTGAACCCAAGATGAAGTTGTTCTTACCTCTCAGGTTTCATTCATATATATGAATGAACATATATGTGTGTGTATATATATATATATATATATATATATACATAGAGAGAGAGAGAGAGAATAACAAAAAATTAAATTATATGTATAGTGGGTCTGTATTAGTTTCTTCTCTATTGATATGGAAAAAACATTAACCAAGACAACTTATAAAACATTTAATTCTCGGCCATGATTGCAGAGGGTTATAGTCTCCAACCTCTATGACAAGCAAGGTAGTAGGCATGAAGAAATATCACTAGAGTAGTAGGTGAGATCTCATATCTGAGTCGACAAGCATGAAGAAGAAAGAGGTAACTAAGATGGCAAGGATTTTTTAATGTTTAGCCCTTCCCATAGTGTCACAACTTCTCCAATGAGGTCGCATTTATTAATACTTTCCAAAGAGTTCCATGAACAGGAGACCAAGCATTCAAATATATGCACTTATGAGGACCATTCTCCTTCAAACCATCATATTTGATTCCCATGGGCACATGGCCATATTACAATGTAAAATGCATTTCATCCAACTTTTACAATCCCCATAGTTTTCCACAGACATAATCCAGTTTTAAAATCCCAAGTCTTCTCTTGAAGACCAGGGCAATCTCTTGATTTTGACAAAGTATAAAATTTAAAAGCAAATTATATCTGGCCAAATATACAGTATGTACAGTACAATTCCAAAAGGGAAGAATTGAGGCATGGTGGGAAAATTCTGAACCAAAGGAAGACTAAAACCTAGCAGGAAAAACCTCTACTTCCTCACCTTGACCTTTGATGTTAAAGGGCTTGGATGATTTGGCCATTTTAGCTCTGTTGACTTCAATGTATTCCTCCCTTTTGGGCTGTTACTGGTCCTTGTATGCAGCTATTCCTGGCATATCCCAAAGTTCTGATCCTTCAAATGTGCTGGGATCTCCAAATCAATCTAGGCTTTACTTACATAGCTTCACAAAATGTCCTTTCATGGCCTCTATTCAGTCCCTCCCATGACACATAAGTGTCTACAACTACTCTACTCAACCATGGATGTAGATTTTGCAACAGCTTTACTTTTCTATCCATCATGACTTTAATGCCAGTATACATGAGGCTGATGCTGCCAAGTTCAAATGCATGCTTGAGATGCAGCTTGACTCTTTCCCATCCTTGAATTAAATTATTTGTAAAATTTGATCTATTGTTTTTTAGGAGCAGAAAATTCCTTGAACTTTTTCCTTCTCAAATTTCAGGATAAGCTGAGTGTCTATGGACCTGATGACACCACCACAATTATTCCACATCTCTCATTGTCTATTTTAGCACAAGCTAAGGTTCCAACATTAAATTTTGTGATATTGTTTTTTTACCTCAAATTTGTATTTTATATTTCCTTTTGCATTGCTTACTAGAATTTCTTTTATTATTCAGGATGGCTTTTTAGCTACTCTTTCTTTTAAATTTGTGGTTATTGTTGTAGTGGAAGTGTGTATGTTTGCTCATACAAAGGTGAAAGTTGTCATTTCAAGTTCTGTGAAGTTTTATGATGGGTATTATATTGGATGTGTATATTGCTGTTGGTAAGATTGCCATTTTATTATATTATATTATTTTAATTTTATTACTGTTGTTGCTTATGTCAGGAACCATCTAGGAAATGCTAAAAACATATAAGTGAAATTCTGGAAAGGACACATCATAAGTCATGCTCTGTGCTGAATAAATTCTGAATTCCAAGGTTTTCAGAAATTTTATCTCAGCATTGCTTCTTGCATTTCATATGCCTTTCATCTCATTATTGAATTAGTGTACTTTCTTGAGCATTTGCCCACACTATTAGGCAGATTTTCTGTAGATCAACAATGAAATACTGCCTTGTAGTGATGTTATGTAGACAAATTGATTATTTCAATTTTTAATGTTAGAAATAATTAAATTGTTCTTTTTAAACTTCATGTAATTCATAAACAAAGTAAAGAGAAAATTAGCCAAAATGTGATAAACTACATCAGAAATATAATTCAAAACACTCTAGAATGATATGGTAGTGAATTATTTTTTAACTTATTCACTTTATATCCCTCACACTGTCACCTTCCAGGTCACCTCCTTCAGCAATCCTTCCCCACTTCCCTATATCCTCTGAGTAGTTGGAGTCCCCATACGTATCTCATTGTGGCCTATCAAGTCTCTATGAGGCTACCTGCATTCTCTCCCAATGAGGCCAGACATGGCAGACCAGATAGAAGAACATATTCCATGCACAGGCAACAGCTTTTGGGATAGCCCTCTCTCCAGTTGTTCAGGACTCACATGGAGACCAAGCAGCATGCACATCTGCTACATATGTACAGAGAGCCCTAGGTCCCACCCATGTATGTTCTTTGGTTGGTGATTCAGTCTCTGGGGGCACCAAGTGTCCAGATTACTTAACTAAATTTGTCTTCCTGTGGAGTTCCTATACCCTTCAGGGCCCATAATCCTTCCTTCTATTCTTCCATAAGAGCCTGCATGCTTCTCCCTGCATTTCTTGTAGACAAGATATATATTATGTCAAAATTTTTGTTGGTGGGTTGGTGTGTCTATTATTCCACTGGAGTTCATGCCTGGCTACAAGAGAGTGCCTCTTCAGCTTTCATATCCTCAATATTTTAAGTTGCAGATAAGGTCATCTCTATTGATTCTTGGATGCCTCACTTAATGCAAGGCTCTGTCAAGTTCTGCAGATACACCTACCTCAGTTTCAGACTTCCATTCATTCTCATGGCCATCTGGTCACCTCCCTTGTCCCTCCCCACAACTGATCATTTCCCTTCCTCCTCCCTTCTCCCTCCTAGTTCTTTCCTTCTATCTTTCTTTTTTGACTATTCTGTTCCCCCTTCTAAGTGAAATTCATGTAACCTTGCTTGTGCCTTCCTTTTTTTCAGCATCTTTGTGTCTGTAGAATGTAGCATGGTTGTCCTCTGTTTTATGGCTAATGCTCACTACTTATAAGTTAACACATACCATGTATATACTTTTTGGGACTTAGATACCTAACTCAGGATAATATTCTCAAATTCCATCCATTTACCTGCAAACTTCAGAATGTCCTTGTTTTTAATGGTTGAATAGTATTTCATTGTCTAGAAGTACCAAATTTTCTGTATACATTTTTCAGTTAATGGATATCTAGATTGTTTCCTAGCTACTTGAATAAAGATGATTGAATAAAGCTGCTATGAACATAGTGGAGCAAGTGTGAGATAGTGGGTATATGCCTAGTAGTGCTATAGTTGGGTCTGGAAGAATGTTTCCCTTTGTCTGCATGCTCACCAGTATATGCTATCTCTTGAGATTTCAAACTTAGACATGATGAACAGTGTAATATGGTACTTCAGATTCTTTTGGTTTGCATTTCCCTAATGACTAAGGACTTTCTTAAAGTGAGTCTCAGCCCTTTGAGAGTCCTGTTTAGAATTCTCTGTTTATCTCTGTACATCACTTTAAAGTTAGGTTATCTGGGATATTGGTGCCTAACTTCTTGAGTTTGTTATAAATTTTATAATCAGTTCTACTATCAAATATAGTTGGGTTTTTTTTTTTAAAGATCCTTTTCCAATCTGTATGTTGCTGTTTTGTCTGACTGACACTGTCATTTGCCTTACAGAAGATTTTCAGTTTCATGTGGTCTCATTCACAGACTGTTGATCTTGGGGCCAGAGGCAATGATGTTTGGTTCAGGAAATTGTCTCCTGTACCAATGTGTTAAAGGCTATTTCCCTCTTTCTCTTTTTTTTTTTTTTTGTTTTTGTTTTTGTTTTTTGTTTTTGTTTTTCGACACAGGGTTTCTCTGTGTAGCTCTGGCTGTCCTGGAACTCACTTGGTAGACCAGGCTGGCCTCGAACTCAGAAATCCACCTGCCTCTGCCTCCCGAGTGCTGGGATTAAAGGCGTGTGCCACCACACCCGGCTCCCTCTTTCTCTTCTAGGAGGTTTAGTATATTCAGTTTTATGTTGAAATCTTTGATCCACTTTGAGTTTTGTGCCAGGTGATAAATATGTATATATTCACATTTTCTACTTGTTGACATCCAGTTAGAACATCTCTATTCATTGTAGATGCTTTTAATGTATAGTTTAAGATTCTTTACCAGTAATCCAGTGTCCATAAATGTGTGGGTTTTCTTCTGTTTCTTCGATTCAATTCCATTGAGCAATATTTGTCTCTGTACCAATGCAGCCTTTATTACAGTGTCCATAGTACAACTTGAGGCTATGGATGGTGATTCCTCCTGAAGTTATTTGTTTAGGGTTGTTTTGGCTAACCTGTTTTATTTTTTTTTCAAATGAAGTTGAGAAATGTTCTTTCCAGGTCTGTGAAGAATTGTGTTCCAATATTGATGGGGATTACATTGATTCTGTAAATTGCTCTTTGTAAGATGTCCATTTACCTACTCATGTGCATGGGAGATTTTTCTATCTTGTGATATCTTCCTAAATTTCTTTCTTCAGGGACTTGAAGTTCTTATAATACACATCTTTGTCTTGCTTGGTTAGAGTTATACAGGCTTAGTGTTTTTCTAAACCTACTTTTAATAAGGGTTTTCAAATGTTTCAATGACCTTCTAGACTACTGTCCAAATGTTAAGGAAGGAAAGATCATAAACAGGACAAGAGGGTGTATATCTGTTTAAAGTGGTTACTTGAGAGCAACTCCAAACTCTGTCAGAATACCAGCAGTCAAATTCAGTAGTTTCAGGCTTACAAACATAAATCAGCAGTGGTGGCATAGTCCAGCAGAAAAAAAAACAGGCCTCCGGCAATTTGGCAGAACCAATCAGGACCAGCTGGTACACCAGGAGTTCTCCACCATGCCTCTCTCAGTTAAGACCTGTGAAGACAAAGATGAACCATTGCAAGGCTAGTTATGCAAGGATGCCATCACTGTCCATTGGATCCTATTAATACTCTCTGCAAACATCAGGTGTCCTTCCACAGGTCTTGCCTTAGCATCATCTGACATATATAGAAACTTCCTCTTCAAAGTTACACCAAGATATTTTATATTATTCATGGTTACTTAAAGAGTTTTGGTTCCATATTTTCTTTATTTACCCTTTAATTATCCTTATAAAGGAGCACTACTGATTTATTTGAGTTAATTTTGTATCCAGCCACTTTGCTGAAGGTGTCTGCCAGTTGTAGGAGTTCCTTAGTAGAATTTTTGGAGTTTCTTATGTATGCTATCATATCATCCACAAATAGTGATACTTTGACTTCATCTTTTCTGATTTGTATTCACTTTATCTCCTTTAGTCATTTTATTGCTTTGGATAGAATGTCAGGGTCTATATTGGATAAATAGGAGGAGAGTAGGCAACCTTGTCTTTTCCTAATTTAAAGAAATTTAAATTTCTTTCCATTTAGTTTGATCATGACTATTGGCTTGCTGTATGTTCCTTTAGTTACATTCAGGTATGTGCCTTGTATCCCTGATTTGTAATACTTTTAATATGAAAAGGTATTGGATTCTGTCAAAGGTTTTTCCAGCATCTAGTGAAATGATTTGTTGTTATTTTAGCTTTCAGTCTGTCTATGTGGTGGCATACATTGTTGGATTTTCATAAATATAACTATCTTTACCTCATTGGGATGTAGCCTACATGTTTATGGTGGACTATTTTTTTTAATGTTTTCCTGGATTCAGTTTACAAGTATTTTATTGAGTATTTTTTCAATTTTCATAAGTGACACCAGTCTGAAGTTCTCTTTCTTTGTTGATTATTCATGTGATTTAGGTATTGGGGTAACTATGGCTTCATAGAATGAGTTTGGCAGCATTCCTTCTGCTTCTACTTTGTGGAATAATTTGAGAAGTATGATGGAAGACAGGGAAGGAACATGAAAGAATAGAGGGAAGATGAACCTTATAGAGATATTTTATATTAACATATATTTTTAATAAAAGTATTTCTCTATTTTATTTTACATAAATAAAAGGGACAAGATATTATCTTTGCCTTTCACTTGGGTTCTTATACTTCACCTATTCCTATTACTTGCATGGTAGATTTGATCCTTTCATGGTGTCTGGATTTTTTTTAAAAAATTGCACCTGTGTTAATTTTTTAAAAAATAGCATTTTCCTTGACTAAAGTACCCATTTTATCAATCTTTTCTGTTCTGCCTGACATCTCTTTTCACTTCTTATATTCTATTGCCTCTGTTTGAGTGCCTAAATTTTTCATCTCCAGTTTTCCTCAGCTCAGGTTTTCTTTATTGATTCTATTTCCACTTTCATGTGTTGACCTGTTGAACTCTTTTCGTCATTTCATTCCACTGATTGTCATTTAGGAGATTTCAGCAAGGTTTTCATATCCTCTTTGAGTTCCTTGAGCATATTCAGAATAGCTATTTTAAAGTCTTTCTCTTGTTAGTCGTGTATATAACATATCACAGAGTCTACTGTAGTAAAGATGCTTTTTTCTATTGGAAGCATATTGACCTTGATCCTTTATGCTTTTATGCTGGAGTCTAGTCTTCTGTGTTTGGAAAGATTGTAATTCTAGGTGCTTGTAGTGTGGGGTTTGGTAGATTATCTTTTGTTAGATTCAGTTGTCTTGGTGGCTCTTAGGAGAATGTGGCGGCTGTGTATTATCTGGTAAAAATGCTTCAAAGATCCTATCAGATGTGGCCACTGGTCATCCAGGAATATATTTCTTTTTTGTATTGAGAGTTGACACTTAGGAATAAGTATGGACTAGAAGGTGTGGGATATTGAATGAGTCTACAGAAGGGAAAATTGGATGTGCTACCAGGATCTGTGTACACCCCTGAGAATGTGGGCAGATAGAAAAAGTCCATAATATGTTTTCTGTTACAAGTGGGTGTACAACCAGGGAATTGGAATTAGATGGCAGTGGGAGAGTGAATATAAATTACTCCATCTCATTGATAGAAAGGTTGGAGAAGTTTTCCCTGGGGACAATGGTGGGATGGAATGACAGGAAAATGTTGTAAAGTGTCAGTAACTGAAGAATTTTTTTAATTATTTTTTCTTTATTAGATATTTTCTTCATTTACATTTCAAGTGTTATCCAGAAAGTTCCCCATACCCTTCCCCATCCCCGCCCTGCTCCCCTACCCACCCCCTCCCACATAATGGCCCTGGCATTCCCCTGTACTGGGGCATATAAAGTCTGCATGACCAAGGGGCCTCTCTTCCTAGTGATGGCCAATTAGGCCATCTTCTTCCATATATGCAGCTAGAGACATGAGCACAGGGGGAACTAGTTAGTTCATGTTATTCTTCCACCTAAAGGGTTGAAGACCCCTTCAGCTCCTTGGGTACTTTCTCTAGCTCCTTCCTTGGGAGTCCTGTGTTCCAACTAATAGCTGACTGTGAGCATCCACTTCCATGTTTGCCAGGCACTGGTATAGCCTCCCACGAGACAGCTATATCAGGGCCCTTTCAGCATTATCTTGCTGGCATATGCAATAGTGTTTATTTTTGGTGGCNATATTTGATTTTCTGGTGTCAACCTTCTTGAGTTCTTTATATATATTGGATATCAGTCCCCTATCAGATTTAGGATTGGTAAAGATCCTTTCCCAATCTGTTGGTGGCCCTTTTGTCTTGTTGACAGTATCTTTTGCCTTACAGAAGCTTTGCAACTTTATGAGGTCCCATTTGTCAATTCTTGATCTTACAGCACAAGTCTTTGCTGTCCTATTCAGGAATTTTTCCCCAGTGCCCATATCTTTGAGGCTTTTCCCCACTTTCTCCTCTATAAGTTTCAGTGTCTCTGGTTTTATGTGGAGATCCTTCAACTGACCCTAAATAAACCTCTTAAACTTGGTTTTGTATTTTCAGCTCTGCAATGTGTCCAGTGTAAAGAGTTTGGATCTTCTAGCAAGTGTCAGTCAACACAAAACTTCTGTACAACTAATAAAGACCAGAAGTGTGCCATAATGAAAATTTCTATTGGTATGTGAGGTCTTTGAATCTTAAGTTTGATCATGGTTTCCCATAAAGGATTCAGCCTTCCCCAGATTTATGAACAAAGATGGTGAATGTGGTAGAATATGGTTCTGTATAAAAGTAGAAAAAGACACCCCTTATGTTATTGGTTACCAAATGTGGTAGTTCAGACAAATAAATCAATTAGCATAAAAAACCACAACATTTGAAAGTTCTTTGTTGGTCTTAAGGTATTTGTCTGTGATTATAATCAGGGATGAAAAGATTTGGGCACTAAAATTTCACCTAGCACCTTTGAAGGTATACTACTACCTGTGTGTACAATTATTCCCCAATGAATAACTGACAAATTACATAAAACCCTGAATTTTCTCATTGACCAGGGCAATGCATCATTTCAACATATATGTGTTTTGACTCTTGCCTTTCTTTCTCTGCAGGTAAATTTATATCCGGTGTGTACCATACATGTACTAGTCGTTGCATGAACACTACAGTTTCTAAGGGATCATTTTATTTTCATTATTCATGTTGCGAAACACATTCTTTCTGTAACAAGTTTTAAAGTTCTGGCCCTTGCTTGTCCTGTTGCACTTAGGTAAGCCCTCATGCCTTCCCTGTACTCTTGTAGCCTCCTAACACTGGACCATCAATGTCTAGCACTGGCAACATCCTGACACCTGCTTTGACTTAGCATCAGATGTTGACAGGCTGACGGTTGTTTTATCATCTCCATTTCTAGAATGTTGGATTCCTTCCTTTTTTCCCTCTATCCTATCAGTATTGACTGACATATAGCACATGCACTCCTCTCTAGATTGTTATCTTTGTATAACACATGTGTCCTGACTGACAAATGCTGCAACTATTGTCTGGTTTCACAGTGTGTATAACAGACAGGATACTTCCTTTTAATGAAACATCACTTCAGTGATGCCTTCCACCAGGCTGACCAGCAACCAACAGCTTCTGCTCCTTACTTCATTCTTATTCAGACAACAAAGAGCATATGTTAGGTAAATTCTTACTGCTTTGAGCTGAGTAAAACAATGAAAACAGGAAGGGTTATTATTATTTTGGTTTTTTAAGACAGGGTTTCTCTATATAGCCCTGGGCTGTCCTGAAACTCACTCTGTAGACTTAGCTGGCCTCTAACTCAGAAATTCATCTGCCTCTGCCTCCCAAGTGCTGGGATTAAAGGCATGCACCAACACTGCCCAGCTCAGGAAGGGTTAATTTTATGTCAAGAATGTTATGATTTCCTCCATCATGATGGGAGGATACAAATGAACAGAGATTTTAAAAGCATTGCCAGTGGGAAGCACAACTGAGTAATATAGGAAGAGATCAAGATGAGATAGAGCTCCCAAAGAACCATGCTCAGTTACCTATTTCCTCTAACTATACACTCCTCCTCAACATTCTCCCAAATTTTAACATTTTGTCAAGTGTTAAAATGTACTAATGTAATAAAATATGGTTTAGGATGGAGACATGTGCTTCTTTGTTATTCTGGAAATATCCACTGTTTAGCTTTACTTTTAGTAAAGATTTTTATGGCAGGGTTTTTGGGGGGTGTCTTTTTAATATTTTTTCAGTATATTGTATGTACAACCTAGAATACATAGATAAGTATGTCCATAGGAGACAGTGTTAGTAATCCCTTCTTCAAGACACAGTTTGTTTACATTTTCACACAAACATTTCAAAGCTTTAGAAACATGAGTATGTTATGACATAAATGTGTTTGTATTTAAACACATTTGTGTTACAAATATTGAAAATCATTCCTTTTTCTTTCAGAGCTGCACATTGAATTATAATCCTGGAGCATGTCATCAAGCTTTATTCTACTGAACTGTATCTCCAGTATCATACCCTGTTTTCTGTATAACATTTCTTAGATACTGTTCCTAAACTATATGTATACTTTTCTTTTACATTGGGAGCTTTCAACTGCATTGTACACCTTATGGAATTTATTTTACTTTGCAATGTTTTTTTAGATTATGTTTGATTAAATTTACTTTACACTTATTTACTTGTATATGTATGTATGTATGTATGTGCACATTCAACAGCCATGTGTAGAGTTTCAAATTCCAGGTGCTAATGCATCCCTTTCTGCATGCTGACTAAGAAATTGATGTTAGCTTGGTAGGATCAGGCGATAGCTCACTTACACATTGAGTCATATCATCAGTCTTCAGTTTTAAGAATAATAATGTATTAGCCAGTGAGTTGAATCATTTAGTAAGGCTACTTGCTATTAATTCTGATACCCAGAGTTTAATTCCCTAGATCACATGATGGGAGAAGAGAACTGACTTCTGCAATTCATCTCTTTTCCACCAGAATGAAATAGATAGAAATCACATTCCACATACATGCACCCTCACTTAATATAATATAACATAATTAATATAATATAATTAGCACAAAAGAGAGCAATCACAATGCCATTCATATATGGTAAAAAAATTTCTGGATTATTATCCATACCACCTTCTATAACTAAACAAGTATAAATCTTCTCCTGACCATCCCAATTAGATTTTGAGTATTTGCAACAAATCCTCTGTTGCTTTACTATCAACGGATCAATCCCTCATACTCAGCCCCTAAAAACTTTATTTTTTTTCTCATATGGTTACATTTTTGGATAAATGCAATAGATGCCGTATTCCTTGTTTATCTCCTGTGAATTACTTTTCTGGCTTGGTGGGGTTTTTTTGTGTGGACCTTTTATGTCCTCACATTTAAAATGTTTTCCTCTTTTCCAGTCTCCCCTCCAGAAATCCCCTCTCGGATTCCCCTTCCCCTGCTTCTTTGAGGGTACTACCTCATCCGCAAAACCCACCTCACTGCCCTGGCATTTTTCTACACTGGGAAATCCATCCTTCACAGAACCAAGGGTTTCTCCTTACATTGATAACAGACAACACCATCCTCTAGGACATATGTGGCTGGAGCCATGGGTCCCTCTATGTGTAATCTTTTGTTGGTGGTTTAGTCATTGGGATATCTGGTGGGTCTGGTTGGTTGATATTGTTGTTCTTCCTATGGGGTTGCAAACCTTTTCAGATCCTTAAGACCTTTCTCTAACTCCTCCATTGGGTTTCTTGTGCTCAATCCAATGGTTGGCTATGAGCTTCAGTTTTTGTCAGGCTCTGACAGAGCCAGTCAGGAGACAGATATAACAGGGTTCTGTCAGTAGTAGTGTCTAGGTTTGGTGTCAGTATGTGGGATATTTACCCAGGTGAAGCATCCTTGGATGGCTATTCCTTCAGTCTCTGCTCTCCACTGTGTCACTATATTTCTTTCAGACAAGAGTTATTCTGGTTTAAATATCCACCAATAGGGGACATTGCCCAACCTCTGGATAAGGTCTCTACAGGTTCTACCTCCCCTTTGTTGGACATTTCAATCAATCTCATCTCTGTTGAGTCCTTGGAGCTGTTTGCTTTCCTACCATCTGGGACTTGCTGGTGGCTACCCCTAGTTCCCCATCCCTCATTTTTTACATATCTCTGTTCAAGTTCCTGACCTTCTGTATATCATCAACATCTCCTCACATATTTGGTCCTTTCTCCCTTTACTTGCTCTCCTCTCATACTCCCAAGTCCCTTACACCCTCTACCTATCATGAGTATTTTTCCCCATTTCTAAGAAGGACTGAAGCATTCATATTTTGGTCTATCCACTTATGTGAGAGTGCCTCCCATGTATGTTCTTTTGTGACTGGTTTACCTCACTCAGTATGATACTTTCTATTTCTATCTATTTGCCTAGGGATTTCAGGAAGTTATATTTTTAATATAAGTGTACCACATTTTCAATATCTCTTCTTCTGTTGAAGGACATCTGTTGAAGGGATATTTCCAGTTTCAGGTTATTATAAATAAGGGTGCTATGAACATAGTGGAGCATGTGTTCTTGTTCTTTGTTGGAGAATCTTTTTGGTATATTCCCAGAGTGGTATAGCTTGTTCTTCAGATTTAATGATTTCCAATTTTCTGAGGAACTGCCAGACTTATTTTCAAATTGGTTTTACTAGTTTGCAGTCCCTCAGCAATGGAAGAGTGATTCTCTTTCTCCACATATTTGCCAGCATCTACTGTCACCTGAGTTTTTGATCTTAGACATTCTGACTGGTGTGAGGTGGAAACTCGGTGTTCTTTTTAATGGCATTTCCCTGACAGCTAAGGATGCTTAGCATTTCTGTAGGTGCTTCTTGGGCAATCACTATTCCTCAGTTGAGAATTCTTTGTTTAGCTCTGTAAACCTTTTTAAAATAGGGTTATTTGGCTCTCTAGAATATAACTTCTTGAATTCTTTATATATATTGGATATTAGCCATCAATCAGGTATACAGTTGGTAAAGATCTTTTTCCCAACTTGTTGGTTGCTGTTTTGTCCTATTGACATTATCCTTTGCTTTACAGAAGCTTTGCAATTTTATCAGGTACCATTTGCCAATTCTTTTTTTTTTCCAAATTTTATTAGATATTTTCTTCATTTACATTTCAAGTGTTATCCAGAAAGTTCCCTATACCCTCCCACCTCCCGGCCCTGCTCCCCTACCCACCCACTCCCATATCTTGGCCCTGACATTCCCCTGTACTGGGGCATATTAAGTCTGCATGACCAAGGGGCCTCTCTTCCCAATGATGGCCAACTAGGCCATCCTCTTCTATATATGCAGCTAGAGACATGAGCTCTGGGGGTACTAGTTAGTTCATGTTATTCTTCCACCTATAGGGTGGAAGACCCCTTCAGCTCTTTGGGTACTTTCTCTAGCTCCTTCCTTTGGAACCCTGTGTTCCATCTAATAGCTGACTGTGAGCATCCACCTCCATGTTTGCCAGGCACTGGTATAGTCTCCCACAAGACAACTATATCCGGGCCCTTTCAGCACTATCTTGCTGGCATATGCTATAGTGTCTATGATTGGTGGCTATTTGTGGGATGGATCCCTGGCAGCCGCAGTCATTGGGTCCATCCTTTGGATTCAGCTTCACACATGATCTCTGTAACTCCTTCAGTGTGTGCTTTGTTCTTAATTCTAGGAAGGGGTGACATGTCCACATTCCTTCTTCTTGAGTTTCATGTGTTTAGTAAATTGTATCTTGGGTAGTCTAGGTTTCTGGGCTAATATCCACATATCAGTGAGTACATGTTATGTAAGTTTTTTTGTGATTGGGATACCTCACTCAGGATGATGGCCTCCAGATCCATCCATTTGCCTAGGAATTTCATATATTTATTGTTTTTAATAGCTGAGTAGTACTCCATTGTGTAAATATACCAAATTTTTTGTATCCATTCTTCTGTTGAGGGACATCTGGGTTCTTTCCAGCTTCTGGCTATTATGAATAAGGCTGCTATGATCATAGTGGAACATGTCTCCTTATTACCAGATGGAATATCTTCTGGATATATGCCCAGCAGAGGTATTGCAGGATCTTCTGGTAGTACTATGTCCAATTTTCTGAGGAACTGCCAGACTGATTTCCAGAGTGGTTGAACCAGCTTGCATTCCCACCAACAATGGAAGAGTGTTCCCCTTTCTCCACATCCACGCCAGCATCTGTTGTCACCTGAATTTTTGATCTTAGCCATTCTTACTGGTGTGAGGTGGAATCTCAGGGTTGTTTTGATTTGCATTTCCCTGATGATTAAGGATGTTGAACATTTTTTCAAGTGCTTCTCAGCCATTTGGTATTCCTCGGTTGAGAATTCTTTGTTTAACTCTGTGCCCCACTTTTTAATGGGGATATTTGATTTTCTGGTGTCCACCTTCTTGAGTTCTTTATATATATTGGATATCAGTACCCTATCTGATTTAGGATTGGTAAAGATCCTTTCCCAATCTGTTGGTGGCCCTTTTGTCTTGTTGACAGTACCTTTTGTCTTATAGAAGCTTTGCAACTTTATGAGATCCCATTTGTCAATTCTTGATCTTACAGCACAAGCCTTTGCTGTTTTGTTCAGGAATTTTTCCCCAGTGCCCATATCATCGAGGCATTTCCCCACTTTCTCCTCTATAAGTTTCCGTGTCTCTGGTTTTATGTGGAGGTCCTTTAACCACTTAGACTTGACCTTAGTACAAGGAGATAAGAATGGATCAATTCCCAGTCTTCTACATGATAGCTGCCAGTTGTGCCAGCACCATTTGTTGAAAAGGCTGTCTTTTTTCCACTGGATAGTTTTAGCTCCCTTGTCAAAAATCAGGTGACCATAGGTGTGTGGATTCATTTCTGGGTCTTCAATCCGATTCCATTGATCTACCTGTCTGTTGCTGTACCAGTACCATGCAGTTTTTATAACGATTGCTCTGTAGTACAGCTTGAGGTCAGGCATGGTGATTCCACCAGAGGTTCTTTTATTGTTGAGAAGAGTTTTTGCTAATCTAGGTTTTTTGTTATTCCAGATGAACTTGCTAATTGTCTTTTCTAGATCCTTGAAGAATTGAGTTGGAATTTTGATGGGGATTGCATTGAAGCTGTAGATAGCTTTAGGCACCATAGCCATTTTTACTATATTGATTCTACCAATCCATGAGCATGGGAGATCCTTCCATCTTCTGAGATCTTCCTCAATTTCTTTCTTCAGAGACTTGAAGTTCTTGTCATACAAATCTTTCACTTCCTCGTAAGAGTCACACCAAAATATTTTATATTGTTAGTGACTATTGTGAAGGGTGATGTTTCCCTGATCTCTTTCTCAGCCAGTTTCTGTATTTCCTTCTTAAAGCACTCCATCTTCATCATGAGAAGTGACTTCACATCCATGTCTTGCATTTCTGGTGTGATGGTCTATCCACGACTTGCTATGGTAGGAGAGTTTGGTTCTGATGTTGCCAAGTAACCTTGGTTTCTGTTACTTCTGTTCTTTGGTTTTTTGTTTGTTTGTTTGTTTTTGTTTGCTTTTTTGTTTCTGTTATTCGAGACAGGCTCTGTTACTTTTGTTCTTATGCTTGTCTCTGAGATCTGATTATCTGAATTGCTTGCTCCCCCCAATATATCTGATTGGAGCCTGTTCTTCCTATAATCCTAGTTGATTCAGGACTCCTCACAGTCCAGCTTTTCTGTGATCCTTTGATTGTGGGTTCCTGTGAACCTGAGATTCTGGGTCGTGGCAGTCAAATTCATGGCATTCAAGCTTCCTCTGAGACCCTGAAATCCTGGTGTAGCCAAGCTTCTGCTATCCTGGGATCCTGTTATCCTAAGATCCTGGGCATGTTACAATGCCTGGAAGTGGTGTCTCATTTGAGGCTATGCCAGTGCCTGGCAAACACAGAAGTGGATGCTCACAGTCATCTATTGGATGGAACACAGGACCCCCAATGGAGGAGCTAGAGAAAATACCCAAGGAGCTGAAGGGGTCTGCAACCCTATAGGTGGAACAACAATATGAACTAACCCTTACCCCCAGAGCTCATGTCTCTAGCTGCATATGTAGCAGATGTCTTTGTCGGCCATCATTGCAAAGAGAGGCCCCATTGGTCTTGCAAACTTTACATTCCCCAGTACAGGGGAATGCCAGGGGCAAGAAGTGGGGAGTGGGTGGGTAGGGGAACAGGGCGGGGGGGGGGAGTACAGAGGACTTTTGGGATAGCATTTGAAATGTAAATGAAGAAAATATCTAATAAAAATTGGAAAAAGACGTATTCGCTTCTAGATTAATGCAAATAATGGAAACAGTGGTGTGTGCAGGTGTTGT
>LR754665.1:17053-39679 GCA_902729485.2 Mus minutoides | reverse complement strand
GGAAGAATAACCAGGAACTAACTAGTACCCCCTGGGCTCGTGTCTCTAGCTGCATATATAGAAGAGGATGGCCTAGTTGGCCATCAGTGGGAAGAGAGGCCCCTTGGTTATGCAGACTTTATATGCCCCAATACAGGGGAACGCAGGGGCCAGGGGGTGGGAGCGGGTGGGTAGGGTAGCAGGGCCGGGAGGGGGGAGGATATAGGGAACTTCCTGGATAACACTTGAAATGTAAATGAAGAACATATCTAATAAAAGTTGAAAAAAAAAAAAAAAGTAAAAGGCTCCTACCATTTTACCTTCCCTAACAGAATCCATCTTTCTCAGTGATGGTGACAATACTGTTGGTTTCTCTGTGTGAGGTAAACTTATCCTATTTAGTTAAATAGTATCAAATGGTTGGTATTTTCTAACCTAAAACAAAAACAGCAAGGATATATAGCAATAAAATGAGAGGATTTAACTGTTTATTTACACCATTGTTCACCAAAAGAATGCTCACATATGGTATGTTTCTGAGAGGAAAGGTGTCTGCCCAGGAGGTCTCTGCCTGCAGGAGCAGATGAGGGAGCCATCTTGGGTCCCAGATCCCTTAGAGACCAGTCTGCACAGGTCAGCTCACGACTGCGAAGGGTGAATGAGTGGATTGCAGAAGCAACACAGCTTCTGGGACAGGCAGAAGCACCAGAGCTTCTGGGACAGACCCAGTTTTGGGCTCCAGACATCTGGGCACCTTCCCCGCCAGAGGAGAGGTGTTTGTCCAGGAGGGCTCTGCCTGCAGAAGCAAGTGAGGGAGCCATCTTGGGTCTCGGATCCCTCAGAGACCAGTCTGTGCAGGTGAGTAATCAGGCTTCAGAGGCAAAACATTTACTGGGACAGACTCTGTATCAGGCCTTCATCTTTAGCCAGGAGGCAGGATTGAACACCAGACCTCTGTGCATCTTCCCTGCAAGAGGAGCGCTTGGATGCAGAGACTACTCTGACCACTGAAACTCAGGAGAGAGCTGGACTCCCAGGACTGCTGACAAAAGCTAACAGACTCACAGGAAGAACAAACTCCAACAGGAGACAACTACAACAACTAACTTCAGAGATAACCAGATGGTGAAAGGCAAACATAAGAATCTTAATAACAGAAACTAAGACTACTCACCATCATCAGAACCCAGCACTCCCACCTCAGCCAGTCCTGGATACCATAACACACCCAAAAAGATTTAAAATCATATCTCATGATGCTGGTAGAGGACATTATGAAGGACATTAATAAATCACTTAAAGAAATACAGGAGAACACTGCTAAAGAGGTAAAAGTCCTTAAAGAGGAAATACAAAAATCCCTTAAAGAACTATAGGAAAACACAACCAAACAGGTGATGGAATTGAAGAAAACCATTCAAGATCTAAAAATGGAGGTAGAAACAATGAAGAAAACCCAAAGAGAGACAACTCTGGATGAAGAAACCCTAGGAAAGAAATCAGGAACCATAGATGTGAGCATCAGCAACAGAATACAAGAAATGGAAGAGAGAATCTCAGGTGCAGAAGATTCCATAGAGAGCATGAGCACAACAATCAAAGAAAATGCAAAATGCAAAAAGATCCTAACTCAAAACATCCAAGAAATTCAGAGCACAATGAGAAGACCAAACATATGGATAATAGGAGTAGATGAGAATGAAGGCCCTTTCAACTTAAAGGGCCAGCAAATATCTTCAACAAAATTATAGAAGCAAACTTCCCAAACCAAAAGAAAGAGATGCCCATGAACATACAAGAAGCCTACAAAACTCCAAATTGACTGGATCAGAAAAGAAATTCCTTCCAATATATAATAATCAGAACAACAAATGCACTAAATAAAGATAGAATATTAAAAGCAGTAAGGGAAAAAGGTCAACTAACATATAAAGGCAGGCCTATTAGAATTATACCAAACTTCTCACCAGAGACAATGAAAGCCAGAAGATCCTGGACAGATGTTATGCAGACCCTAAAAAGAACACAAATGCCAGCCCAGGCCAGCAAAACTCTCAATTACCATAGATGGAGAAATCAAAGTATTCCATGATAAAACCAAATTCACACAATAACTTTCCACAAATCCAGCACTTCAAAGGATAATAAAGGGAAAACACCAACACAAGCACAGAAACTACAACCTAGAAAAAGCAAGAAACTAATCCTTCAACAAACCTAAAAGAAGACGACCACAAGAACAGAATCCCAACTTTAACAACAAAAATAACAGAAAGCAACAATTACTTTTCTTTAATTTCTCTTAAAATCAATTGACTTAATTCCCCAATAAAAAGACATAGACTAACAGACTGGCTACACAAACAGGACCCAACATTTTGCTGCTTATAGGAAACCCACCTCAGGGAAAAAAACAGACACTACCTTAGATTAAAAGGCTGGAAAACAATTTTCTAAGCAAATTGTCCAAAGAAACAAGCTGGAGTACCCATTCTAATATCCAATAAAATTGACTTCCAACAAAAAGGTATCAAAAAAGACAAGGAAGGGCTTCATATTCATCAAAGGTAAAATCAATCAAGAAGAACTCTCAATTCTGAATATCTATGCTCTGAATACAAATGGCAGCCACATTCAGTAAAGAAACTTTAGTAAAGCTCAAAGCACACAATGCACCTCACACAATAATAGTGGGAGACTTTAACACCCCACTCTCACCAATGGACAGATCCTAGAAAGAGAAACTAAACAGAGACACAGTGAAACTAACAGCAGCTCTGAAACAAATGGATTTAAGAGATATCTACAGAATATTTTATCCTAAAACAAAAAGATATACATGCTTCTCAGCACCTCATGGCACCTTCTCCAAAATTGACCATGTAATTGGCCACAAAACAGGCCTCAATGGATACAAAAATATTGAAATTGTCCCATGCATCATATCAGATCACCATGGACTAAGGCTGATCTTCAATAACAACATAAATAATGCCAGGGCCAGGAAGTAAGAATGGGCGGTAGGGGAGCAGGGCAGGGGGAGGTTATGGGGAACTTTCAGGATAGCATTTGAAATGTAAGAAGAAAAAAAGAGGAAAATATCTAATAAAAAAAAAGAAAGGGTAATTTTCCAATTCATCTATAATAATAAAAAACATAGGGTAGCAAAAACTATTCTCAACAATAAAATGTACCTCTGGTGGAATCACCATGCCTGACATTAAGCTGCACTACAGAGCAATTGTGATTTAAAAAAAAACTGCATGGTACTGGTACACCAACAGACATGTAGATCGATGGAATAGAATTGAAGACCCAGAAATGAATCCACACACCTATGATCACTTGATCTTTGACAAGGGAACTAAAACCATCCAGTAGAAAAAAGACAGCATTTTCAGGCACAACTGGTGGTTAACGTGTAGAAGAATGAGAATTGATCCATTCTTATCTCCTTGTACAAAGCTCAAGTCTAAGTGGATCAAAGAACTCCACATAAAACGAGAGACACTGAAATTTATAGAGGAGAGTGTGGGGAAAAGCCTCTAACATATGGACACATGGGAAAAATTCCTGAGGAGAACAACAATGGCTTGTGCCGTAAGATCAACAATTGACAAATGGGACCTCATAAAATTTCAAAGCTTCTGTAAGGTAAAAGACACTGTCAATAAGACAAAAATGTCACCAACAGACTGGGAAAGGATTTTTACTAATCCTAAATCTGATAAAGGACTAATAACCAATATATACAAAGAGCTCAAGAAGCTGGACTCCGAAATTCAAATAACCACATTAAGAAATGGGGTACAGATCTAAACAAAGAATTCACAACTGAGAAATACCGAATGGCAGAGAAGCACCTGAAAAAATGTCAATATCCTTAATCATCAGGGAAATACAAATCAAAACAACTCTGAGATTCCACCTCATACCAGTCAGAATGGCTAAGATCAAAAATTCATGTGACAACAGACGCTGGTAAGGATATGGAGAAAGAGGAACACTCCTCCATTGCTGGTAGAATTGCAAGCTTGTACAACCAATCTGGAAGTCAGTCTGGTGGTTCCTCAGAAAATTGGACATAGTACTACCAGAAGATGCAGCAATTCCTCTCCTGGGCATATACCCAGAAGATGTTCCAACTGGTAATAAGGACACATGCTCCACTATGTCCATAGCGGACTTATTTATAATAGCCAGAAGCTGGAAACAATCCAGATGTCCCTCAACAGAGGAATTGATACAAAAAATGTGGTACATTAACACAATGGAGTACTACTCTGCTATTAAAAACAATGAATTTATGAAATTCTTGAGCAAATGGATGTATCTGGAGGATATCATCCTTAGTGAGGTAACACAATCACTAAAGAAGTCACAAGAACTTCAAGTCTCTGAAGAAAGAAATTGAAAAAGATCTCAGAAGATGGAAGGATCTCCCATGCTCATGGATTGGCAGAATCAATATAGTAAAAATGGCTAACGTGCCTAAAGCTATCTACAGATTCAATGCAATCCCCATCAAAATTCCAACTCAATTCTTCAAGGATCTAGAAGAGACAATTAGCAAGTTCATCTGGAATAACAAAAACCTAGACTAGCAAAAACTCTTCTCAACAATAAAAGAACCTCTGGTGGAATCACCAAGCCTGACCTCAAGCTGTACTACAGAGCAATCGTAACAAAAACTGCATAGTACTGGTACAGCAACAGACAGGTAGATCAATGGAATAGGATCGAAGACCCAGAAATGAATCCACACACCTATGGTCACCTGATCTTTGACAAGGGAGCTAAAACTATCCAGTGGAAAAAAGACAGCCTTTTCAACAAATGGTGCTGGCACNTTGGTATATTTACACAATGGAGTACTACTCAGCTATTAAAAACAATAAATATATGAAATTCCTAGGCAAATGGATGGATCTGGAGGCCATCATCCTGAGTGAGGTCACCCAATCACAAAAGAACTCACATAACATGTACTCACTGATAAGTGGATATTAGCCCAGAAACCTAGACTACCCAAGATACAATTTACTAAACACATGAAACTCAACAAGAAGGAAGATCAAAATGTGGACACGTAACCCCTTCCTAGAATTAAGAACAAAGCACACATTGAAGGAGTTACAGAGATCATGTGTGAAGCTGAATCCAAAGGATAGACCCAATGACTTCGGCTGCCAGGGATCCATCCCACAATCAGCCACCAAACATAGACACTATAGAATATGCCAGCAAGATAGTGCTGAAAGGGCCCTGATATATCTGGCTCATGGGAGACTATACCAGTGCCTGGCAAACATGGAGGTCGATGCTCACAGTCAGCTATTAGATGGAACACAGGGTTCCCAAGGAAGGTGCTAGAGAAAGTACCCAAGGAGCTAAAGGGGTCTTCAACCCTATAGGTGGAAGAATAAAATGAACTAACTAGTACCCCCTAAGCTCATGTCTCTAGCTGCATATATAGAAGAGGATGGCCTAGTCGGCCATCATTGGAAGAGAGGCCCCTTGGTCATGCAAACTTTATATGCCCCAGTACAGGGGAACACCAGGGCCAAGATGTGGGAGTGGGTGGGTTGGGGAGCAGGGCCGGGAGGGGGGAGGGTATAGGGAACTTTCTGGATAACATTTGAAATGTAAATGAAGAAAATATCTAATAAAAGTTGGAAAAAAAAGTCACAAGATATGCACTCACTGATAAGTGGATATTAGCACAGAATCTTAGAATACCCACGATGCAGTTTGCAAAACACAAGAAAATCAAGAGGGAAAAAAGACCAGCGTGTGGATATTTCATTCCTCCTTAGAATAGGGAACAAAATACCCATGAAAGGAGTTACAGAGACAAAGTTTGGAGCTAAGATGAAAGGATGGACTATCCAGAGACTACCCCACCCGGTGATCCATCCCATAATTAGCCACTAAACCCAGACTCTATTGCATAGGACAGCAAGCGTATGCTGAAGGGACCCTGATATAGCTGTCTCATATGAGGCTATGCCAGTGCCTGGCAAATACAGAAGTAGATGCTCATAGTCATCTATAGGATGGGTCACAGGGCCCCCAATAGAGACACTAGAGAAAGTACCCAAGGAGCTGAAGGGGTCTGCAACCCTCTTTGAGATATAACAATATGAACTAACCAGAACCCCCAGAGCTCGTGTCTCTAGCTGCATATGTAGCAGTAGATGGCCTAGTCAGCCATCATTGGGAAGAGAGGTCCCTTGGTATTGCAAACTTTATATGCCCCAGTACAGAGGAATGCCAGGACCAAGAAGTAGGAGTGAGTAGGTAGGGGATCAGGGTCGGGGGAGGGTATAGGGAAATTTCGGGATAGCATTTGAAATGTAAATTAAGGAAATATCTAATAAAAAAATGGTATGCTTCTGTCTGGTCAGTGCTCAGGAGGGGTGATTTTTAAACTAGATCACTTATAAAAATATGCTCGATATTCATATCCAATGGAAAAAAATCTAACTTTCCACTGAGAATTTAGAAGAGTATGGAGAATGCAAAATCAGTCCACTTTAGGACTAAGCAATGAGTCTCTGTTATGTGCATAGTTTGGCTGGACTGTTTATTTTTCCATAGTAACTGTCTATTGCCAGGACCACAGATTGGCAAATAGACAACAGAGCAGGAGAAAAAACAAGTAAGGCGGAAAGTACTGGAACTGGCTGTAGTTTTAACACCTGGCATTTTGAATCTCTCCCAGCATCGCTGAGGGTAAGTGTGACAGTGAGAAGAAGGGTTCTGACAGGTCAAAGATAAAACCCCAACACTTCAATGCTCCTTTTCCTCCTTCCTCTGTTTTGCTTCCCCAAGCATTATCCATGAGGCTAAAAGGACAGCAGCTTGAAAGAAAAACAAGTTGAGAGTAGAGCATGTAGAAATTCTTTAAGACTCTAAGCCGGGAGGAAGGTTAGAATGAGACTACTACAACTTGGGTGACACTGAAAATGAATAATAGCCTAGGTATATTTTAGAAACATAAGGAAGAAAAGCCACTATGTACACTTAGCCCACAAATGAGCTAAGCCTTTAAAAGTTTACCAAAATTATCCCTAAACAAACTTGTGTTTGTAAATGTATTCCATCATTCATGCTCTGGAACCTAAATTTTATTAATGGATATATTAAATCTATGCGTTATTCATGGAAACTGAGATGCTGGCATATTCTGTTCATTTCGATAGCCTTATAATTTCAAATTTGATATGTGGATAAAAATGTTTCATTATTCATCATTTAAAATTATAATAAATTACACAAAAATATAAAATATGATTCCTCCATTAATGAGCAATAGCCAGAATTTTTATCTTTAAAACCTGGATCTTAATTAGTTGTTTCCTCCAACATTTTTATTTCTTCTTCAAACCTCCCCTTCCCTTAACCTGGAAATTTTAGTATCTATCCCAACTAGCCTTAACTGTCAAGTTGTCATAGTCTAGAGTCAACTGAGAAGGGAAGATCAGACATGCTCCACCTCACCCAGCTTTTACATGATGACCAGGAATCTGGACTCAGGTTCTCATGCTCACTAGCAAGCTCTTTCACCCATTGAATCTCCTCAAATCTATGAGATTCTCTCTAACTCTGTATGTCTATTCAGTTACTAACATCTGATCACTCTATGTACAAGGATTCTACCACATAGGGCCATCAGAGATTCAGTCCTATTATATCAAGAATCTTTCATTTGTTTGTGTGTCCAATATTGCTCATCTGTCACTTATATTAGTCATAAGGAGATATAAAACATACTTGTTGAATTGATTTATTTATTGCAATATCTCAGGATAATTAATTCAGTTAAGGCTTTCATGCTTACTATAATCACAAGAGAACATATTTTTAGAGAGCCTTTGTCAATAGATGACACCTGACTTGACTTTTCATTATAGTCCATGTTCCCTTCCTGACTCCAGCAATGCCTCCTCACCACCATGTATCTCATTTCCATAAAAGTTTACAGTGATGGTCAGCATAAAGAGATTATATTAAAGGAACAAAAAAAGTGATTGTCCTTTTTCTTCATTATTTGAGATTTCCTAAAAATAAATTGGGGAATTGGCAAGAACCAGCTTAATCTGACAAAATGTAAACAGTCAAATCAAATAATTGAAGCCAAATTTTCCATTGAGTTTTGTGTTTCATCCATCTAATTAATTGAAAAAAAACTGTTCATATTAATAAAATCTTCATTTACCTCAACTTTGTGGACACATTTATAATCAAAAGTAACATTTTGGAACAGAGTAACTTTGTATTTATGTGGTGCTGACTTTTTAAAAAGTAGTTTTAGTAAAGTTTTACATAATGTAAGTGATGTAGAATAACTTAAGGAAAATATGAAACACAACCCAATGGACAGTAATTGATTTCCTGTTTTGCAAGAAAACAAAACTTTCAACAAACTGTGCTGAAAAGATTAAAAGAATAAGACACAGGCTCATAGCTTCTGGGTGACAGAGAAAAGTATAATTTAATAGAAGAGGTAGTCTTCATCTATGACAAGGTGGTAAGAGGGAAGCTTTGATTTCTAAGTTCTCCCATCTCTGGTCATCCTGGGTTGCTTTACTCAGACCCTCACTCATTCTGACTTTTTGATCTAACCTATTTCATAGCTGACGTCACAGGAATGAACATAAAACTAGAGAAAACCACTCTGAGTCTCTAGGCACTTCCTTAAAGTCCAGGTCTACTATCTTCAAGAGGGCTTTACAGCAAGAAAGCATCTTTCAACAGCACTAGAAGGTATTTCCTGCTTTTCTTCTTCTTCTCAGAACCCTTGTTCATATACCACCAAGCACTCTGATCTTACTGAGAATAAAGAACTCACCCTGAGGAACACTCCTCCATTGTTGGTGGGAATGCAAGCTGGTTCAACCACTCTGGAAATCAGTCTGGCGGTTTCTCAGAAAATTGGACATAGTACTACCAGAAGATCCTGCAATACCTCTACTGGGCATATATCCAGAAGATATTCCATCTGGTAACAAGGACACATGTTCCACTATGTTCATAACAGCCTTATTCATAATAGCCAGAAACTGGAAAGAACCCAGATGTCCCTCAACAGAGGAATGGATACAAAAAATTTGGTATATTTACANAAAAAAAAAAAAAAGAACTCACCCTGAACACTATATTTCCACAACCACACTTTCTAATGACCTGATAACCTAACATCCAAGGTGGGATATATTTCTTTGGTTCCTTTGTCTAAGTGTCTACATTTTTAGCTTCCACAAGCAGTCATACTTCTTCCCTTCACTCCTCCCAATCATCTGGGAAGCTAAAAGCAAGGTCTACCTTATCCAGTCTACAAAACGTACCTATCATTCTATAATTATAGCAGTTGTTTCCCTTTCCTCTATTTTCTTCATAGAATTAATCAACATCTTGCATACTTTAGGTGCTTAATGTATGGTCATGAACATTGTACTATGAGAACAGAGAGAGTTTGACTGTTTGTTTTTACTTCCAAGACTCTCTGAAGAAAACTGGTACAAAAAAAGGAAATTGTCATTAAGTAATTGACTATTTAGAAAAATTTTAGAAACAAGTTTATGGGAATAATAAAAGCTAATACATACTGGGCACTTAGCACCAATAAATACCCATATTACATAAGTAATATAATACACATGTGTTATATTACTAAGCCTTCACAGTAATTAATCATTGAAGGAATTTCTTTCAATCCTAAGCTTTACCCATGAGAAAGTTAGGCTAAGGGGTCCCAACTTCCCACAACCACAATAAGTATGAGGCTTACTTAAGATAGACATTCAAGCTGGGCTGTGGTGGTGCACGCCTTTAATCCCAGCACTTGGGAGGCAGAGGCAGGCTGTTTTCTGAGTTCAAGGCCAGCCTGGTCTACAAAGTGAATTCTAGGACATCCAGGGCTATACAGAGAAACCCTGCCTTGAAAAACCAAAGAGAGAGAGAGAGAGAGAGAGAGAGAGAGAGAGAGAGAGAGAGAGAGAGAGAGAGAGAGAGACTCAAGCCAGTTTCACTCCAATAGCTTGTTGGTTTTCTAAACTAATTCAGTAGTTCTCATTGTTGCTACAACCGTGAACCTAGATAATGATTTATATGTAATTTAAATACTTAATAAGCATTTTCAATCGTTATTAATAAAAATCAAAATCCACACAATAAGCAAAAGCCTGAAAGTTTATATTCAAACACACGGAAATTATTTGGTACAACATTTGCCAACATAGATATTCACTGATCATCCTTTGTTGCTTGCAACATGTATAATAACTCTCTTGTCAATGAAATGGGCATGGTCTTAACTTAGCTCCACAAAACTAGTAGCCATAGGTTAAGGTTAATGTTCAAGTTGTTAAAATCAATTTGCCAAGGTACTATCATAACTAGCTCACCATCATCAACTACACAAATCAGTAAAAATAAAGATTATATCCATTTCCAAAGATAAAAAAAAAAAATAAGAATGTTGTTGTTAGCAGCCCTTTTTGCTGGAACCTATCCTCATGTTTATCTTCTTCCCAAACCTAACAGACTCTTGCTAAAAGAACAAAGCTGCCAGATGTGCTGTCTGGTTGAGTACCTGTTCTTTTTTGAACCTGTCTTCCTGACCCAGATTCTTAATGCTGCTCTGATTCTAAATCCAGACCTACAATTTCCAGTGTTGTTAACCCTATGTGGTGCCACCTCTGTATTTTACCTAATGGTTCTTTCATCAAGCCCAAATTAATCTTAAAATGTATTTTCAAGTAAACAAAGTTAGAATTCTACAGAATAGAATAAGAAGTAAAGGACTGGATGGTGATCAACCATCTTCCAGAGAAACTCTAGAGATTTTTGCTTCCAGTTATTCATGTTGCTTAATACTCCCTTCATCTATCAAATAAAATTGGCCTTGAAGTTGAAGAAAAACTACATAGGACACAGTAGGAGCTGCCTCGTGCTCTTGGATCATTCTCTTAAGTCATGAAATCAGCAAACCATCCCTGTGAAGAAGTCCACTTAGCACAAGGAGTTGAAGCACTGTAGACCATCCAGAATAGGCCTGATACACAGAAGCTGCTACTGTCCTTCATATAAGCAATCCAGAGTACACTATGCCTTTAGCTTCCACTGGAATTCACAACTCAGGAAAGAATAAGATCCAGATTGCCAGAATGAGATAAGCTGAGATACATGTAAATTCTTGACCCACAAAAACTATTTAAAATGCTAAGAATTTATTCTTCCTTGATGCCACTGAGCTTTACGCACATGACTGGGGCACCAACAGATGACTAAAGCAAGGCTCCTACAAAATCTATTACAAGGAAAATAAGTCTAAAAGATCATGAGCAAGGAGATGCTACAGCAAGGAGAATCATGTAAATATTTTCAACCCAAGGCCATCAAGAAAACTTCCAAGTAAAGGGCCATCCTGCCAAGCCTGACAGCCTGTATTCCATCTCAAGTACCCACATGGTAGAAGGTAAGAACCAACTTCTGCAAGTTGCTCTAACCCTTTGTCCCAAATCCCATAGCACACAGACACCCATACTCAAATAAAAATAACTTGTTCTAGATTACTTTCATTGCTATGATAAATATCATGACCAAAGGCAACTTGAGGAGGAAAGAGTTTATTTCGGCTTGTATCTCCAGCTCATGGTCCATCATTTCGGAAGTGCAGGAATTCAAGCAGGAGCAGAAACAGGAAACACTGATGAAAGCTGTTACTGGCTTGCTCCAGGGATCATGTTCAGCTAGCTTTCTAGCACAGCCCAGGTCCACTTGCCTATGGATGGTACTCTCTTAAGTGGACTGGGCACTTTTACATCAATAAGCAATCAAAAAATGACCCCAAAGATATGACCACAGGTCAATATGATTCAGTCACTCTTCATTGAACCTTTCTCAGATAACTCAGACTCTGTCAACTTGACACCTGAAGCTAACTGGGAATTATATGTTTAAAAATTCAACATAGCATCTAAAATTGATTGGATATATAAAACAGATCAATAGAACTGGTCATTTTATTAAGCTTATAATGTTTATGTGAGTTTCCTCATAAGCAGTTTTCTGACTCATTCTGGCCTTCAGTAAAGGAAGCTGATGCATTTAAGTAAATTTGTGAAATAGCCAAGCTATGAGAAAAAAAAAAAAAAGGCTTCTGAAGACTTAGAATCCTGAACTCTGAAAAACATTAAGAAATATGAGGTGCTGATTCTAACACAGTAACAATTTAAAATAAAATGCCTATCACTTAAATGTGGGTTGCCTGGAGTATAAAGAGATATGTACTTACAGAAGCTGCAAAATGAAGGTCAGGATACATCTGTTAAAGAAAACAGCTTCATCAAGTCTACCACAGAAACATTCACCTAATGTTGAAATCGGTGCTTATGCTAGGATGGCACTGAAAGGAAGTCTGTGCTGTAGTTTCTTACATGATTATGTTTGCTCCAAGCTAGAGAAAGGACCCAAGAAGCTGAAGGGGTTTGCTGCCCCATAGGAGGAACAATATGAACCAACCAGTACCCCCAGAGCTCCCAGGGACTAAACTACCAACCAAAGAGTTTTCAAGGAGGGACTCGAGGCTCAAACCACATACATAGCAGAGGCTGGTCTTGTGGGGCATCAATGAGAGAAGAGAACCTTGGCTTGTGAAGCCTCGATGCCCCAGTATAGGAGAGTACCAGGACAGGGAAGCATGAGTGGGTGGGTTAGTAAGCAGGGGGTGGTAGGATGGGATAGGGAGTGGTTAGAGGGGAAATGAGGAAAGGGGATAAAATTTGAAATGTAAATAAAGAAAATATCTAATAAAAAATGAAAAAAATAAGTTTGCTCCAAGAAGCCAATTGAATAGAAATATGAATAGCCCTTATATAGAGAGTTGTACCACTCTCAGCTAATCTTTTTCTTTCCTGGCCAGCAGCATCCTTCCAGAGGTGGGATTACATGAAGCAACTCAAGGATAGGGATGACAGTTCCATCAATAAAGAGCTTGACTGGCAAGGCAAGCATAGTGTGAGGTCTGTGGTTCATTCCCAGAACTCAGTTGAAATGTCAGGTGTGGTAGCAGCAGCCTGAGATCCCACAGCTAGGCAGAAAGAGACCTCAGTATTCCTAGAGTTTCCTGGCCATTCATCCCAGTTGATGAGCTCCAGGTCAAGGAGAGATCCTGACTCAAAGATGCTGTTCTTAAGGATGACACCCAAAGGTATTCTCTGGCTTCTAGTCACATGTGGACATGCAACACATTCATATGTGCCTCTATTTGTGCACATGTACATACATACATTACATATGAACATTACATGTACATACATTTAAATTTTTTAAATCACAAGAAAAGTGGTATAAGCCAAATAGACCAGAGTACTATTCTCAATCCATATTCAAATCTTCAAGAGAAGTGAAATTGCTGTGTGCCCAATAGAGAGGTGCCTGAATGTCATCAGCATTTGCTTTGCTCTTGATGTGTCACACATTATAGGAAGTAGGGTTATGAATCCAAAGTGGAAGACAGAAGAACTGGAATATTTGGCTTCCCTTTGGAAACTCAGGGGAAATATTTAGAGGATAAAAGTTAAATAATTTCAATGGCCTGGCCTGGCCTCAAATAAAGCACTTAGCATCCATCTCCTCCTGAGGGACGCACACTCATTTTGTCAAAGATGTGTTACTTTGATGCTTCCCTAGAAATTAGGCTGTAAATTCCCAAGGGAGTAACTGTGTCTATTTATGTCTCTGCCTTTGACTATAAGTTATTTTGTCCTGTGTTTGACTGATAGATAAATATTGTATGACAGATTAGATGGTGAAGGAAATATTCATTTTCTAGCCCATACATTACAACCAACAACCTATCATACTCATCTTCAGCCAGGCAATGTATTAGGCTCCAGGAATGTACAACTCTGGCTATAGAGGAGCACATAGTCAGCTTATGCACACGGCAATGTTCAGATGAAGAAAGCTATCGTGACTGAGAGAAGACAGAGAACTGAATACTCTGAAAAGAAACAAGAATGACCAAACAGGATGCTATCTGAAAAACTACCATTAAAAATGGTGACTTTTGATTTTGGTCATTAACTAAGTAGTCATCTGAAAGACTAGGTAAGAGAGACTGCAAACCTGTATTTTGTATGAAATGAGACTGTACACCAGAAGTACTGCCCAAAAATTAATAGTAAGTATATCTCCAAGTGCTCAAGATACCAAAGCCGAACAGAGAAAAGCTAAATATAAAAAGATGAATATAGGAGCTGGAGATTTTTGCCTAGTGGTTAAAACCACTTACTGTTCTTTCACAAGACCTGAGATTAAATGCCAGCATAAATATCTTTCAATTGAACAGAGAAAAGACCATCTAGAATATGTCCTATCTAACCTTCTGGGCCTCACTACCTCCTAGAGAGGCCTATTGCTATTCTTTAGACCTCAGCTCCAGATCCTTTAGTCTCATATCTCTTGTAGAAATCTCAGTGAGTATGCTTCTTCTGCCTGCTGGAGCTTCTACTATGAGCAGTGGGAAAGCAGACTCTCTTACCATCACAGATGCCTCAGCGCAGTCAAGAGCAAAGACCTCACTTCTGTCATAATAGCCAATGAGTCTCACAGCCCTCCTCCAGCAAAAGCTGGTAAAGAATAGAGTGTGGAGGGTGGACTGTAGTAGGCTGCATACCTGATCAAATTTAAAGCAGAATATGGCTCTAGAAAAATCATGGTTGGAAAGAGAACCTTCTGTCACATGGCATCACTTGTGCCTCCAAATCCACTGAGCTGTCAGGAGCATCTATTTGCCTAGGTATCCAGGCCTGAGGTCAGGGCCAGAGCCTAATCATCTGCTTAGATGACCTCAAAACATCTTACCTTTCTCATGGGCAGTGGAAACCAGAGCATAGCTCAATACCCACAGGTAAATTCACGTCTAGTCTCAGGAAGACTGTTCTGACCACCATGTAGATTTTCATTTTCAGAAAGTTTTATTCAACAAAACTTTTGTAGCAGGAAATTTTTGTGTGCTTGTATACTAAAAAGTTTGTTTATAAAATTATAATGAAATAAAATAAAACAACAAAAAAACCTAAATGCTGGGCTGGTGTCCATTTTCTTATTTGTAAAACAAAATATCAAGTATCTTCCTAGTACTTATTTGTATGTTGCCATTCATCAAATTCTGCCAATATATCTTTGCACTAGGAAGATGTTAGCTTCAGCCAGTTTGATAGACATATGTTAACCGAATTGGTGGGAGGTCAGGTATAAGGGGTGGTACCAAGTGCAGAAAATGGCAAATATCCAAACCCTAGCATCAATTATTTAGATAGGTAGGTAGGTAGATAGATAGATAGATAGATAGATAGATAGATAGATAGATAGATAGATAGATAGATAGATGATAGATGATAGATAGATAGATAGATAGATAGATAGATAGATAGATAGACAGATAGATAGATGATAGATAGATGATAGAAGATAGATGATAGATAATAGATGAGAGATAGATAGATAGATAGATAGATAGATAGATAGATAGATAGATAGAGGATAGGTAAACAATATATTCATATAGATTTTTTTGTGACAGGGTTTCTCTGTGTAGCCCTGGCTGTCCTGGAACTCACTTTGTAGACCAGGCTGGCCTCAAACTCAGAAATCCAACTGCCTCTGCCTCCCGAGTGCTGGGATTAAAGGTGTGCGCCACCACGCCCGGCTTTATATATATATATATATATATAATACATATAAGTAACAGCAAACCCTAAAAACATTGGAACACTCCAAAATATCAACAAAAGATTAGTGAGTTTTCCAAGACCTAAATTCAAATAGAACACCAGAAATAGTAATCTTGGTAAGTAAAGGCAGATGTTACTTTATACTCGGTTAATGTGATTTAAATAAAGTAAATATGCACCCACAGAAATGCATGCGTACATATGATATGCACACATGCTTTGCACAGCTATGAGCCAGGGCTTCCATTATTTCGAATGGAGCATTGAGCCTGTCAACCTGGCCCTATTACACAAGCTTGCTGCACTGCAGCAAACTCACCAAGCACACAGCAAGGCTGGAAACATTACCAAGCTTGAAAAATCTCCAAGCATGAGAACTACCTGGAAATCTTCCAAACTCTGATGTTGTTATCAGCTAAGTTTTCACTTAACAGGTTGAAATGAGTGTCAGCCTGCATTAGGTGGTCCTAGCAAGGCTGGTCCACAGCCTACACTGCAGTAGCGAGGAACACGGGATTCTGCTTAGATTCTATTCAAAACAAAAACAAACAAACAAAAAACAACAGCAAGAAAGTTGGTTTTTGTTTTTAATTAGTGATACCTTTTACACAAACGGACCATAGAGTTTGGTGACAAAGCACAGGATCAGGAGAGAAAAAAAGTCAATATTGAACTGCAGAAATCAGGCAAACACTACAATGTATATGAAAAGTTGGGCTGAAATTAATGTTATTACGTACAGGACTGCATCAAAGGTAGCAGCTATAAATTCATCTGTGAACAGACTGATAATAATGAAAATTCTACAGAATGTAGTAAATCTCTTCCTAGCAGGCATATCCTGGACAGCCTTTTCTTTCCTCTCCTTCTCCATATAAGATTATGGGAACCACTCTGAATATATCTCTTGCCTTTGGATGAGTATTTCAATCTCTATTATTCTTGAATCAGTTATATTGCTTCTAAAAAAAATTCCAATAAAAACCACCACTGGGACCTCTGTGGCACCTTATATATCAATCAAGCACACACCTCTCACAAGGTATGCAATTTTTCACTATCCATCAACATCTCTCAGTTACACTAATCTGTCACTTCAACAATTTAGGCCTTGTTTTCTCACCTTCTATATAAGAGATCTTCCTTGCTTCTAAATATGGAATTCTATGATCAGTTTACTTTAGAACAGCATGGTTTTAAACTGGGAAATCTTTGGGAGAGCTTTAATTTTAAAAGAAGCCCAGAGCATGAAAAGATAGTGAGAGTTTATTCTTGCCTTATTTGATGTGAGTAAAATTGAGGAACACAAATACAATCTTTTTCTACCTTCCTGTATTAATACTCTCAATTTTCTTTATTTAAATTATAACTATTGAAAGTTAAAAATTTTGACAGAATCTACAAATGTGTAAAATGGAAGTAACCTTGAAGAAAAGACAGAATAGAACTGATAAATATTAAAAGAGAGAAAAATTGATCTTTTAAATTCAAACAGTCTTTTCTCTTCAAGAGTGTTTGTTGGTAAATGGTGCTGAAAAGAAATCTTTCTGGGTTAAAAAATGAGAAAAACAAATGAAAATTCTATATATAATATATATATGTGTGTGTGTATATGTCTGCATGTATTATAAATATACCTTCTTCAATATACAAGATAATAAGCCTTAAGGAACTGAAAAAAAGACTAATATTCATGAGATTTGAGTAATCTCATGAATGTCTATAATCTCAGGAGTGAATTAATAATTTGGAGTCAAATCCTAGGCCAGATTGTTCCCCCTTGGAGGCACAAAGGAACTGCCAGGGTCACATCTTTAGGAGCTGGAGCTGCACCTGGAGCTTGACCTAATTCCAGCCTATGTCCCTCCATGATGCCAGCATTACCTCTGTTTAACTTCTATTTATATTTGTACATACAGATTTACACACACACACACACACACACACACACACACACACACACACGCACCCGAGATGTGGCTAGCTATTTAACTAGTCTATTTCTCTGCACTCTCATTCATTGTTCTAGTCACTAGATTCTATGTAGCCCAAGAGTAAATGTTTCTGCAGGGTGGGAGAAAGGATGCCTATGAATTCAGTCTTCAGAGAGTATGGGATGTTCTTTTCTAAGAAGGTCATGAACAGATCACATTGCATTAGGAGTTTCTTGTGTCCTGGTTTCTGGACTCTGGAGAGTTTAGCTGCATGATCTACAAGGTTCACTTATTTGAAGAGTGCTAGGGAAAACAATTTTTCTATGTAAGCTCTTCAAAGCAAAAATAGGTTTTGTCAATGATGCTCAGAAGAAAGAATTGTGCAATTATGCCTTAGTATAAGCAACAATGCCTTTGCTTACAATTGTCACTCATCCCCAAAGCTGAGTCTGCAAAATTTTAGTTACCTCATGTATTTGGGACAGGTTGGGACTGTGGAAAAACATCACACTACAGATTTTGTCTGTAATCACAGCATTCAGGAATCTCAAACAGATTGACTGCTATGAGTTCAAGACCAGCCTGAGCCTACAGCCATAGCCTATCTCAAAACAAAAACAAAAACAAAACAGAAGTTTCCAAACAAGCATGGAAAAAAGAACAATAGTTCCAGACATGCTCTCACACTACCAATAACTGAAACAAGAGCAACAGGAAGGAGGAGGGGATAGGAAAATTAACAGAAAGCTTAAAAGGTAATAAGGAATTTACAGTTCAAAAAATTAATTAAAATAAACTTTGTTGATTTTTTTTTACAATGAACATAATGTGGTATAACCCTGAAGCACAGCTACTGTAATATTTTCAAATCCCTGTGATCAAAGGTAAGAGCAAAGCAAGTTCTAACCTTCCCTGGGTGTTTCTTGTAACTATAAAAGGCATATCAACATGCCAAATAAAAATAGCAATATTTGCACTAAAAAATCTCATACAAACATTGGGGTAAGTCTTATAGAAATGAATGTTTTGATGATACTAGGGCTTTATTTTTCTCCTACTACTTGTATGATTTAGTTTATACAATATACTATTTAATTCTTACAGGTCAATGAAGTTTGCATGTAGTAACCAAGTAACCTAAGCTGCTGTTTGGACTTTGTACTGATTGCATAAGTTATGTACTCAGAATTTTAGCTTCCCACCCACCAAATAAAGAACCTCATACTGTCTTTTAGGTTGTCTGTGAGAAGTTATGGAACCATTACTGTCCCATCTTTTGTAGTCTGGAGTTTTCCATCATATCAAGATCAATGTACAAAGACTCAGCAAAGAGCAGTAAATTGCTTACGTATTTGAATGAAAGCAAAAATGAATGTGTAAAGTTGGAAAGAATTTGTATCAGAAACTCCAGTCTGACCAATATTTAGGACTTATTTCCAAAAGGTTTCATCAGCATAATTTCCACTACCCTAGCCACAGACTTCAGGGGCTCATTATATTTACAGTGTTTTATCAATGGGGTCATACAGTGGTCATCCAAAGTTTTTGTTTTCTCAAAAACAAAAGGATAAATTGGATCACCACTCAAATCAATGGTTTAAAATATCTGTATTCTGCTAGAGATACAAATTAGTGGTAGAATGTTTGCCTAGCAAGCATGAGGTCCTAGGTTCAATGCCTCCATATAAAATCAAACAACAAAACTTAGGCTTTCTATTTAATGTTATTAATCAAATCTACCAGAAATTGTATTCTCATGATAACCTACTAATGGCAATATGCACTCTCAATCTATCTATTAGCAAATAACTTCTAGGTGTCTTAAATAGATAAATATACTCAATGCCAGTCCTGGGTAAACACAATACAATAATTGTACTGTTATTTGAGAGACACTTATTTAGAAAATTCCTAAGTGAAAGTCTTCTGTTGATAATTTTGTATCATCAACTATATCCTCAAAACATACAGAATACCAAGAAGCTAAGTCTTTACATCCTAGCTTTGATTCTTGTTTGAGTGTACTCTTCCATGTCCTTTCAGTGCAGAGATCTCCTGATGTTGACTCAGGGATTTGTGAAAAACAAGATGGAGTAAAAAGGAAATGCAGTATGAATAAAGGTAAGGGAGTCTTCAGCCAAGAGACTTGTAGGCAAGCCTGCCCTTCCTGAGTTCAGCCAGAGAAATCTAGTCTGAGGACAATGAAGCCTCTTCAGGACCTTGGAAGACTAATAGTTCTGCGAGAAGAAATCAAATAAGATTCAAGTCCATCTTATTCCACAATGAGTTAACTCCTACCTCTGAACAGGGACATGAATATCAACAGTGCTACAATTTGAAACAAATCCTGGTACTGAAAGATTGCCTAGGCAGGGATATAGAAATAGTATTTTAGTTGCACCTAAGTCTCTTCATAAATAACTACAGAAGCAGAGAAACTGCCTGTGTATTAGAAGATACTATTCCCACATCACCTCAAAAGCTAAAGAGTGATTTGCTGAAAAAATATCATTGGATCTGGTAGAAAGACACTCTAACCATGGAAAGTGTATGAGAAAGTGTGCCACCAGGTATAAAAGAACTTAGCAATTATAAGAATGTTAGTATAGAAACTACAATTAAAGACTCAACTCCAAAAAACACTTCAGAGTTCTCCCAAAAATATACCAGCTGAGCAGAAAACACTAAAACATGTCAAGATCTACAAAAAAACAAAAACAAACTAAAAACAAAAAAACAAAACACACATTCATGTCCCCTCAAATGTCACCCCAACTCTTCCCAAGTGGCTCACAAACTAATACATTTTCTAAAATTTCCAGACATTTTTTTCAATCACTGAAATAGAAAATGCAGCAATTATATCTCCAATCTGGTAGTGTAAGACCAGAAGACACAAGGCAACATATAGGCTTCCACTCAAAGAAATATATGCAACCACTCAGGGGACATGAAAGCCATCTTCATGAAATACCATCTGATAAGAACTGATGTGCTTTCTGAAAGGTCAATTGAAAAAAAAGAATATTAGAGATAGAAATTCCTTTCTATAGCCTGCACCTTAATAGAAAATTTATATTGAACTAAAGTCATTTACAAACTGAAGCTGTTTAGGGAGTGTTTGAATACTACTGAGAGAACAAGTTAGTTTTCTCTCTCCAATTACCTAAGACATGTATTGTATATACCAATCAAGTAACAGGTATCCTGTATCGACCTCTTACCTGCAGAATATTTTCTCAATCATTTCGAATACATTTTCTTAACTAAAGGTGCCATTTTAATGACTTTACAGAACAAAGAACTTCATCAAACCCAGAATAGATGAGCATCTACATTGTCCAGTCATTGTACCTGTATCTGTCAGTTCATAAGAAACTATTCCTACCCTCAGAGAGATAGCAATCTGGTTTTATAATCACCACTATAATTTTCAAAGTAAATATTCATGAAAACACTCAGGTAATACTTGGTGAATAAACAGTTGGATGAATATAAAAATAAATAAATACCAAGCACTCTTTTGCATAAAGTTGTTATGCAGTGCTTTTACTACATTGTTGGCATTTAGAGGATTAATTTACTACACTATAGAAACTAATCTCAGGTTCCTACATTGACAGTGAACTAGATAACATTCTGATGCACATTAATGGTTATTCACATCTAAACTTTAGAACCAATGGTAAGAAAAATAAATTAAAATATATGCATGTGCTTGTGTGTCTGAGAATAAACATTTGGGTCTTTCATTTGCCTTTAGTTAGGATACAAGTGTCATAATACTGTGATATTTTCATAGTATGTGCTTTAGTATCTGAAAAATTTGTGTTGTATGTATTGATTCAGGAATTTATTACTAGAAGTTTTGAAAGCATGAAGTTGATGAAATCTATCAGAAATTTTAAATGGACATTTGATTAAATACAGTTTATACTAATCTCACTACCTTTTGGTATTAAAATTATATATATATATATATATATATATATATATATATATATATATATATATATATATATATATATATATTCAAAAGATACAACAACATATAACAAGGACACATGGTCCACTATGTTCATAGCTGACTTATTTATAATAACCAGAAGCTGAAAAGAACCTAGATGTCCTTCAACAGAGGAATGGATACAGAAAATGTAGTACATTTACACAATGGAGTATTTACTACTCAGCTATTAAAAACAATGAACTCATGAAATTCTTAGGCAAATGGATGGAACTAGAAAATATCATCCTGAGTGAGGTAACTCAGTCACAAAAGAAGACATATGGTATGTACTCATTGATAAGTGGATATTAGCCTAAAAGCTCAGAATACCCAAGATACAATTCACAGACCACGTAAAGCTCAAGTAGAAGGAAGACCAAAGTGTGGCTGCTTCAGTCCTTCTTAGAAGAGGGAACAAATGGGAGGGAAAATGTAGACAAAGTGTGGAGGTGAGACTGAAGGAAAGGCCATCTAGAGACTGGCCCACCTGGGACTCCATCCCATATACAGACACCAAACCCAGATACTATTGCTGATACCACGTTCTTGCTGACGGGAGCCTGATATAGCTGTCTCCTTAGAGGCTCTTTCAGAGCCTGGCAAATACAGAGGTGAATGCTCAAAGCCAACAATTGAACTGAGCATAGAGTCTCCAATGAAGGAGTTAGAAAAAGGAGTGGGTGGGCAGGGGAGCAGGGAGGGGGGAGGGGGGATTTTCGGGATAGCAGTTGAAATGTAAATTAAGAAAATATCTAATAAAAAAAAAGAAAATCTAAGTTAGAATTGAAAACAAACAAAGAAACAAAAAAGGACTGAAGGAGCTGAAGGGGCTTGCAACCCATAGGAAGAACAATATCAACCACCAACCAAAGAGTACACATGGAGGGTCCCATGGCTTCAGCCGCATATGTAGCAGAGGATGGCCTTGTCAAGCATCAATGGGAGGAGAGGCCATTGG
>LR754665.1:0-16489 GCA_902729485.2 Mus minutoides | reverse complement strand
AACAATAAATATATGAAATTCCTAGGCAAATGGATGGATCTGGAGGCCATCATCCTGAGTGAAGTAACCCATTCACAAAAGAACTCACATAACATGTACTCACTGATATGTGAATATTAGCCCAGAAACCTAGACTACCCAAGATACAATTTACTAAACACATGATACTCAAGAAGAAGGAAGATCAAAATGTGGACACTTCACCCCTTCCTAGAATTAAGAACAAAGCACACACTGAAAGAGTTACAGAGATCATGTGTGAAGCTGAATCCAGAGGATGGACCCAACGACTGCGGCTGCCAGGGATCCATCCCACAATCAGCCACCAAACATACGCCAGCAAGATGGTGCTGAAAGGGCCCGGATAGCTGTCTCGGGGGAAAATATACCAATGCCTGGAAAACATGGAGGTGGAAGCTCACAGTCAGCTATTGGATGGAACACAGGGTTCCCAAGGAAGTAGGAGCTAGAGAAAGTACCCAAGGAGCTGAAGGGGTCTTCAACCCTCTAAGTGGAAGAATAACCATGAACTAACTAGTACCCCCTGAGCTCATGACTCTAGCTGCATATATAGAAGAGGATGGCCTAGTTGGCCATCAGTGGGAAGAGAGGCCTCTTGGTCATGCAGACTTTATATGCCCCAATACAGGGGAATGCCAGGGCGAAGAAGTGGGAGCGGATGGGTAGGGGAGCAGGGCCGGGATGGGGGAGGGTATAGGGAACTTTCTGGATAACACTTGAAATGTAAATGAAGAAAATATCTAATAAAAGTTGAAAAAAAATAGTATGTCATGAAAACAATATTCAAATGTGGCCAAAGTATAAGGTAATTGGCAATTATTGAGCATGTCAAAAAACAATGTTACCAATTATGACAAAACTTTCAAATTTGCAGATAATACATTTTCAACTAGTGAGATCTGCTTCAGCTTTAGCTTGCTGACCCTACTGCTCCCAATGATATCACCACAGGTTTTCTAGCATGGGAGAAAGGTTAGTAAGGGTCAAACATGCAAAAGGGGTGTCTTTTACATACAAAGACCATGCATCACTCAAGTTCTCTATAAATTAAACACTTTAAAACATTGACAGCCAAGTATAGTGAAAATAATGTCAATACATAAGAGGCAAAGGCAGGAGGAGCACCCCAAGTTCAAGGCAAGCTAAATCTACATTGTGAGTTCCAAGCTACACTAGGTGAGCCACTGCTTCAAAGAGACTATATGTACATATATATGTATAGAGATAGTATATATTTTAATAAGAATGATATACACATATATGTATATATAAAGAGAGAGAGAAAGTGAGAGAGACAACTGCAGAAAATATACTTACAAGTTACCTTAAATCTCTTTTAACTATTTGTGTATATAAAATATTTTAAATGTTGCCATGTGAGTTTTCAACGATGCTGTTAGATTTCTTGACCATTTGTTCAAATGGAGCTCATGGAAAAACATTTTTTTTGCTTAATTTAGTATGTTTGCAGTGAAAGAGACCAAATCTAGGACTGCAGCCATGCTAGGTAAGCATATTTTCAGACCCCAAACTTTTTTATTTTAAATTATTTTGTTTTATTTATTTATTTATTTATTTATTTATTTATTTATTTATTTGGTTTTTGAGACAGGGTTTCTCTGTATAGCCCTGGAACTCACTTTGTAGAGCAGGCTGGCCTCAAACTCAGAAATCCACCTGCCTTTGCCTCCCGAGTGCTGGGACTAAAGGCGTGCACCACCACACTCGGCTAAATTATTTTGTTAAGGATTCATTTAACACTTGTTTGTGTGTGCATGCATGTACATGTGTATTATCATGTATATGGATACCCTGAGGTCAAAAAAGGGCATGAGATTGTCTGGTGCTGAAGTTAAAAGTAATTGTAAGCCACCCAATATGGGTATCGGGGACCAACTCAGATTTCTTGAAGGAGCAGTAATTACTCAACTATTATGGCATCTATCCAGTTCTTTAAATTACATTTTTGGCTTTTTTAGACTTTTGGGGTCATTTTATTTCATGTGTATGAATTTTGCCTATATGTATGTATGTATGTATGTATGTATGTATGTGCATCATGAGTGTTCCTAGCATCTAGGAGGTCAAAAGAAACTGGAGTTATGAATGGTTGTGAACATCCCTGTGGGTGCTGAAAACTAAACTTGAGTCTCTACAAGAGCAGCAAGTGCACTTAACTGCTAAGACATCTTTCCAGCCCCTTAAGCTACATTTTTTTGAAAGCTAGCCATTTATTTTTCTGAGGCTCTTGAAAGATTATCATAACAATAATAAAATCCTTTCTCAGAGAAATTACTATGCTTACATAGCACCTTCCAAGATAATAGAGATGTTGAAGAAGCTCCTGTGTGTGAAGCCTGGATGCATTATCACACAGCTGTCCATTGTATGGCTGAATTGCATTGTGTGTGTTCATTTCCTATTCATAAGGTCATGCTATGTGCAATTATTCACTTTTGAAGTTTGAAATTTGTGTTATACAGAAAGCTCTTTTCTGATTATTTAACTACACTAACACCACTATGTCAAAATTTTAGTAAGCCATGGAATTTCACAAGCAGTTCATTACTTTGTGACTGATGCAAGAGTGAATAGGTCTAAATGAGACTCTTAAAATTTTCCTGTAAGAAAATTTTTGAGTATATCATTGCAGCATCCACTCAGCAAGTTATATTCCATTGTCTTTTCTTTATACCTGCATTTCATAACATGGAAACAATTATTACAAAAACATCTCCAAATAAGATAGGATACGATCCATATATATGTATTATTAACCAATTGACACATTTCTTTCTCATTTACACACACCTAAGCAGGACTTGCAAGTGTCTCATTTTTCCTAGTTATCTATTCATTTCTCCCTGTTATTCCACCTTTTCTTTACAGCTTTGAGACTATCTAAGCCACATTTGGGTTTTTTCCACATGATTTCCATAAGACCACACCCTTCGTGTACTTGTGAGATTTGAGGCAACACAGGAACTTTGCATTCCACCTATAAAGAACCTACATGCCTGTTCATTCTTGGGGACAGACCAGGCTTCTACCAAACATGTCTGACCAATGACCTGCTTGGCTTTCTGCCTAGTAATTTGATTTCCTTTCCCACTCCCATATTTCCTGGGAAGCAGCTGGTCTTCAAATTCCAGTTTGATCAAGTAGAGCCCATTACTTAGTTCCTACCAATAAATTGTCCTAGTAACCTTTTCTCAACCCAGATAAATCCTCTGCTTCCACAATCTACCCTCCTGTAGCACTTAATAGGACTAAACACATCGGCCACACAAAGGTCTGAGGATATAACAAGCCTTGACCCTCACTGTGAGCACTTGGAAATCACATTCTACTTTTTTCTCAGACATTTCTCTAATACTTTACCATCTGTCCTACACAGAAATTGTTTATAGCACTTGGTGTTTTCAGTAAATGGAGGTAGATGAAGCTGTGCTGATCTGAGGCTTCCTGGATACTTTGAAGGCTAATAAGATCAACTTGTCATCTCTCATGTAAGCATCTGAGATCCAGAATTAGAGAAGGATTCGACCACTGGAAGTAGCCAAAATGCAGTTTGGGTTCTATACACAAAGAGGTACCTGGATGCTGTGTAAGCTGTGAGAAAAAGTACATCTAACCCTCACCCTTAGAGTTGTTGACCCCATCCACATTCAGTACCCAGATGTGTCATAAAATGGTGGTTGTAAACATAGAAACATCCTTTCTGCTCATCATATATAGCCAGAAGCTCAAGATCAAAGTGTCAATAAAATTGATACTATGTGAAGGTTAAGAGAGAGAATTTGATCTATGTCTTTCCTACCTTCTAATTAATGTTACCAGTCTGATATTCCTGAATTGTAGAAGTATCTTCCTGTTCTGTTTTCATATACTTGCAGCATGTGTCTATTTCCAAATACTATCTCTGTAAAGACATCGTCACTCTGAAGATTAATGGTCTATCCTACTCCAGCATGACCTCTCAAGTAATTGTATTTATAGCAACCTGACTTCTACATAAAGTCATCTTGTGAATTATTGTGGTTAATTATTTCAATATATGAATTTTGAAGGGACAAGATTGAGTCCACAATACCACTGATAAATCTACAGCTATCTGAGAAGGCCTGGAACACAGTAGATGATACTCAATCTATGTATTAAATAAATGAATACATTGATGAGCAATGTTTCTGAAAAAGTAATTTTTGAGGGGTGATGTGATTTTCATGGAACACTATTGGAAAGAGAAGCTGATGCAGAAGACAGTATCTTGAGGCTTTCTTGAAAGATTGAAGCCCCACTTGCTGTCTGATTATAGCAGTAAATTTTGAATTTGACAGTGAAATTCTATAAATAGCATTTAATCTTATCCTTCAAAATGTCACATGTACTTTTTAAAAAGATTTTAGTGTCATATAAGAGTCCCTGAGTAATTCAATTTATAGAAGTCTAAAGAGAACTAACTATATTATAATTAACTACATATTCAAATGACAGAATAAATTTAGCTTCACAATAACATGTCACAGTTGGCAAAGGTTGGAAATCACACTTATAGACTAAGGGATAAACCTCCTGCCTGGATCAATGCTCAGACACATCAGGAATCTCACAAAGGACCTGGGAATGTAAGATCTGAGAATAGGATTATGCAAGCACTGAGGCTCCTCAGTACCAGAGCTTGAGATATCATTCAGCCTCTGGGACTCAACCTCTCTCATGAAAAGCAAAGTCATAACACAAGAGGAAATCTCTGAGGTGAACACAGCCAGAGAAAAGGACACTGACAACTACGTGGACCATGTAATAGAGAGGATATAATAGTTTTACTGTCACTGTTGCAAGGCAAACATGGTTGTGATGGGCTTTCATTGCTTCTTAAATGTAAGCAAGGCAAGAAAGTTCTAGATGTGCACTGAGAGTATGGTCCTGTTCTTCCCTCATTTATAAAACACTTAGCTTTATAAGCTTATGTTTCAGGATCAGTATATTTTCTAGAGACATTTGGCATACTAGCTAGGAATAGTGACTGGCATATAGAATATATATATATATATATATATATATATATATATATATATATATATATATATATATATATATATATATATATATATATATATATATATATATATATATATATATATACATATATATATACACACAGACATGGACAGAGATGTAAATATAGATGTTAATGGTTATGAGAACATGTATGTGTATGAGTGTACATGTATAAAGTAATTAAAACTATTTTGTTGATAACTTCAATTGCCACTGAAATATAGCTTTGAAGATTGTTAAGCATATTATTGAGACTGTTTTTGAGAGCACCTGACAAAGTGAATGTACAGACACATTTCTATATGGCTTTCACTTATGAAATGCATGCATATGTCTGTATCTATGTGTTTTTGTGTGCTTTCAAAGCAGCTGCAGAGACCACAAAAACACAGTATTTTATAAGTTAACTAGAAGCCCTTAGTTTGAGTTCCATTTCTACAACTCATAGAAAATGGAAGAAATTGTATTTGCTAACAACAATATGAAGATAAAAATGAAAGCTAATCTGTGAGAGTACCTTATAAAATATAGAGAAATAATGTGACACTCACGAGAAAAGGTAGTATCAAATGCCACCTTTGCTTGACTCTATGGAGAAATGACTGGTTCCTGCTGACCCTGAACACATCTTGGGTACCTTCCCAGCAATGGGTTACTAGGCAATGGGTTCTGCTCTAGAACTGACTTGTAATTTCTTCTCACGTAGTCAGAGTCATCCTACAACAAAACAACGATGAGGAAAAGTGCCTCTTCAGGGCCCAGACTTAGTCTTCCCCTGACATTGTCTACTAAGTGGAGACTCATCCTCTCATACAATGTTAAAAGAAAGGGAACTGGGTTGCTTGTTCACAAGTGGAGGTTAGGCACAGAGACAAGGAAACATCCCTCTCAGGTGTGTGTGAACTTTGAAATGAAATCAGCAAAGACAATCCTGGGAACATGAGGGAAGTCCTCTTAGAAGCCTTTTCTTTTCACCTCCATGCCCCACAGCTATGTCACTATGTTCTCTTCAGTAAAATTAAAAATGGAATGTGTGGTGTTAAAATCCAGAAGCACTGGACATATAAAGAGGTGATCTTTTTTTTTTTTTTTTTTTTTTTTGTGATCACCTAGAAGAGAAAGAATTCAGTTTCGTTTCCCTTCCTCTTCCCCTTCCTTTTCTTTTTCCTCTTCCCCTTCATGCAGCACTCTCACCCAGTTTTAGGTAACATAGACTCCCTATGGACTACTATCATCACACTTTAAACAACCTTTGAAGAACAGGGGTCATCTACTGGAGAAATGCTAATAAAATTCAGTGCATTACACACACGTGCACACACACACATGACATGAAAGTACAAAGAGGACATTGGGAAGAAGGGTTTCAGAAGGAAGGGGAAGGCAATGAGAGAGGTCAGCAAAAGATGAAACTACTAAAATTAATTATATAAATTCTAGGATTCCTCTCTACCCAGCAAAGGAAAAAGGCCTTTTCCACCTGTTCTTTTCACATGATTGTAATTTTAATCACTGATGGAAGCTGTATTTTCATTTACATTAACCCTTTGGCAAAGGAAATAGTGGCCATCAACAAAGGTGTAGCTGTTCTGATGACATCAATTGTTCCTATGTTGAATCCATTCATTTATACTCTGAGAAATAAGCAAGTTAGACAAGCCTTCAGTGATTCCTTCAAAAAAATTGCTAAGATCTCAATGAAGAAAGAGAATGTTCAAATATAGAAATAAAATATTTATTAAACAAAAAATTATAAATGAACTTGTAGTGGTTTGTATACCCTCGGCCCATGGAGTGGCACTATTAGAGGATGTGCCCTGTTGGAGTAGGTGTGGCCTTGTTGGAGTAGGTGTGCCACTGTGGCTGTGGGATTTAAGACCCTCATCCTAGCTCTCTGGAAGTATTTTGCTAGCAGCCTTCAAATGAAAATGTAGAACTCTCAAACTCTTCCTGTACCATGCCTGCCTGGATGCTGCTGTGTTCCTGCCTTGATGATAATGGACTAAACCTCTGAACCTGTAAGCCAGCCCCAAATAAATGTTGTTTTTTATAAGAGTTGCTTTGGTCATGGTGTCTGTTCACAGCAGTAAAACCCTAACTAAGACAGATATTGGTACCAGGGACTGGGGTATTGCTGTGATAGGTCTGACCATGTTTTTACTTGGAAGAATATGGATTTGAGGACTTAGATTTGGAAAGCACTGGGATGCTTTAAATGGGGCTTAATGGACTATCCTGGTAGGAATATGAAAGACTTTGTTACTGAGAGTGATTTGAATTGAGGAGACCTGGCCCAAGAGGCTTCAGAGGAGAATTTCAATATGTGCCCTAGAAACTGTCTTGTGGTATTTTGGTGAAGAATGTGGCTACTTTTTGCCCTTGTCTGAGAGTCTGCCTGAGGCTGAGGTGAAGAGACTCAGATTAACTGCACTGAAAAAGGAAGTATCAGAAACACCCATCACAGACTTTGTCTTCTGGTTAAGTCTCATGAAGAAGATTTTTTTTTTTAATTATTCAGCAAGTAATTTTGTCTTTTTACTGGGCATGATATTGGGCATTTAAACTTATTACAGTGAAAACTAACATATTTGGATCTGTCTCCACCACAGGGAATGCCATCTCTTTCAGGTTCCCCTACTTTTCTCAACCCCTATTCTAACCTGCCTATTATTATTATTATTATTATTATTATTATTATTATTATTATTATTATTATTATATATTCTCTTTATGTACATTTCAAATGTTGTCCCCTTTCCTGGTTTCCCCTCTGAAAACCCCCTATCCTATGCTCACCAACCCACTCATGAGGAACATTTTAAACAAGTACAGCAAGCTGAAAAAGGGAAAATATAAAATATATTGTTGGATCATTAAAGGTACACCAAGAAAGGAAATGGAACTGAATCCAGTGTTCAAGGATATTAAATTGAATTAAGAGAATCATGACCTTGGGGCAAGATCCCACCCAGGCAGGGTAGTATAAACCTTTAATCCCAGGAGGCAAAGATAAGCAAATCTCTAAATTCAATGCCAGCCTGGAACAAGATCTAGGTGAAGAAAATTTTAAATCCAGGCTTGGTGGACCACACCTTTAATCTCAGTGTTTAGGAGACAGGCATGCCAATCTCTGAGTTCAAAGTCAGTCAATGGAACAAGTTCCAGTACACCCAAGCTTAGGCAGTGAAGGAGTTTGAAAACAGAAAGCTGGTGATAATGTAATAGAAGAAGGGGGCCATGTTCCAGCCCCCAAAAGCAGCAGAACACCACAGCTATGGTCATGTGGATCTAGCTTTAGAGTCCAGAATAGAAGGGGCTTCTGGGAAAATTGATGTTGGTTAGCTGGAGCTATGAAATTAGTGGTGATTAAGAAGAGACCAGTATCACTGAGGTGAAATCTTCTGGGAAGTGTTTTCTGAGAACACAAAGAAGCTGTGTTCCAGAGCTATACCTCCTGTACAACCAGCTATACATGGTAATGTGTAAGAGTCACCCAGGTGGTACTGGTTTTGAAGGCATGGAGGGGTCATGAAGAACAGCTGAGGCTTGGCACTGTGAGAGGCCATGGAAGGCTATTGGTGAAAGTGCAGTCTCAGTTGCAGTTGTTGGACCAGGACTGAAAGGGTCATTCAAAAGAGTTGAAGCTTGGCACCATGAAGAGAACCTATGAGAGGCTATTGGTGAAGCCTAGTTGCAACAGAAAACCCCAGTATATTAGAGATGCCAGTACAGTGGGATGATCACAAAGAACAGAAGCAGCAGTAGAGTGGATCAACCTGAGCTTTGAGTGCTACAGAGGGTAGAACTGGAGGAGTGACCAATGCCCTTTGGAGGAGCCCAGAAGATGGTGTGTACATCCCAGAAATTAAAAGAAGAAGCTGTAATATTGAAGTTGCCTTGGAGGCCCCAAGATGTTCAAAATGCCAGAGCCAAGGACTATCTTCTGATGAAAGCTAACAGGGAGTGGAACCAGCCCAAGAGAAAGAACATTTTTGCAGTCAATAAAGATGAAAAAGGAGTTGGAGATCTGAAGACTACTTTGACATCAGACATGGAGTTGCAGAATTTGGAGTTTGCCCAGCTGGTTTCCTGTCTTGCTTTGGGAATTAAAATTAAGTGATTGGATGAATCTCAGAAGAGACTGAACTTTGGACTTTTAACATTGTTGAGATTGCTATAAACTATGTGGAATTTTGAAGTTGAACTAAATGTATTTTGCATTATGCTATGTTTAGGTATGGCCCCCATAGACTCCTATGTTTGAACAAGCCAATAGGGGTCAGGGAGTGGAATGTAGTGTATATGCTCTGCCCAGGGAGTAGCTCAATTAGTGAGTGTGGCCTGTTGGAGTAGGTGTGGCCTTGTTGGAGTAGGCAACACTGTATTACTGTGGGTGTGGGATTTAATACCCTTATCCTAGCTGCCTGGAAGCCACTATTTTGCTAGCAGCCTCCAGATGAAGATGTATAACTCTCAGTTCCTCCTGCTTCATGCCTGCCTGGATGCTGCCATATTCCCACCTTGATGTTAATTGACTAAACCTCTGAACCAGTGAGCTATTCCCAATTAAATGTTGTTCTTTATAAGAGTTGCCTTGTCCTGGTGTCTGTTCACAGCAGTAAAACACTAACTAAGACAGTATGGAACTCTCATTTTTTTAAAAGAATAGGAGTCATTATAACCTGGGTACTTGGTACAGCTCTGACTTAGAGAAATTCAGGTCACCCAAAAACTGTTGGAATGCCTGATTCCTGTAAGGCAGCTGCAAAGCTAAGTACACCAATTTTTAAGTCAAAAGGCAAAACTACTATCTCTTCTTGACTGCCAAGTAGCCATTCTCCCTTAGATAAGCCCTTTGATTGTGGCAGATCATGGTGTTCCTTCAATAAAACTCTGAGTTGAAATCCATACCTCTAACTCCTTGTCTTTGTTATATAGCTGGTTAAGTCCACTGAGGTTGGCTAGTTACAAAGTATACAAGTGTATGTATAAATATAAAGGTAGAAATAAAGAAGAGACAGAGAAAGAATGCTTAAATATGTGATTATAATCTCCTCAGAATCAGTTAAGGTAGACAATATCAGAATTTACTGGTTGTGATTGTTTTGATGCTATCAGATAACTTCACATATGAAATTATATTTAATTTTCAATTTAAAAATATCAATATGAAAATATTTATTTAATAACAATCACAACAGATATAAAATTTTAATGAACTTGAACACTTCTCAAGTACATTATAAACTCAAATTTTTGTTTAACTGATGATTCTTTTTTTTTAGCTTCAGATAATTTTTTCCAATATTTATTAGATACTTTCTTCATTTACATTTCAAATGCTATCCCAAAAGTCCCCTTAGCCTCCCCTATCCCCTGCCCTGCTCCCCTACCCACCCACTCCCACATCTTGGCCCTGGCATTCCCCTGTACTAGGGCATATAAAGTTTGCAAGACCAAGGGGCCTCTCTTCCCAATGATGGCCAACTAGGCCATCTTCTGCTACATATGCAGCTAGAGACACAAGCTCTGGGGGTACTGGTTAGTTCATATTGTTCTTCCACCTATAGGGTTGGAGAACTCTTCAGCTCCTTGGGTACTTTCTCTAGCTCCTCCATTGGGAACCCTGTGTTCCATCTAATAGCTGACTGTGAGCATCCACTTCTGTGTTTGCCAGGCACTGGCATAGCCTCACACAAGACAGCTATATCAGGGACTTTTCAGCAAAATCTTGCTGGCGTATGCAATAGTGTCTGCACAATAAGGACACATGCTCCACTATGTTCATAGCAGCCTTATTTATAATAGCCAGAAGCTGGAAAGAACCCAGATGTCCCTCAACAGAGGAATGGATACAAAAAATTTGGTATATTTACACAATGGAGTACTACTCAGCTATTAAAAACAATGAATTTATGAAATTCCTAGGCAAATGGATAGATCTGGAGGGTATCATCCTGAGTGAGGTAACCCAATCACAAAAGAACTCACATAACATGTACTCACTGATAAATGGATATTAGCCCAGAAACTTAGATTACTCAAGGTACAATTTGCAAAACACATGAAACTCAAGAAGAATGAAGACCAAAGTGTGGACACTTCACCCCTTCGTAGAATTAGGAACAAAGCACACATTGAAGGAGTTACAGAGATCAAGTGTGGAGCTGAGACAAAAGGATGGACCAACCAGTGAATGCATCCCATAATCAGCCAAAAATGCAGACACTATTGCATACACCAGCAAGATTTTAAGTGATGATTCTTAAAATACTAGTTAGTAAGACTTTTTGATAAATTCTACTAATCTGACTTCTATACATTGAATGTATATTTGGCCATGCACACTGAGTATGAGTGAAAACAACTGAACCTTTAGGGCAACAGACAAAATGTGCTTACATTTCACAAATTTTAATTAGACCTTACTATATTTTCTAAATCTTGGCTGAACATGTATGAAAATACAACATAGTTAAATTTCATGTTTGGTTTACAAACAGGGGTATAAAATTCATAATTATCTGCAGGTTTTCACTAGCATGTGAAATAATCAGTATGATTATGTGACTAGAAAAGAACCATGATGATTCACTAGATCAGATTTTCTCTCTTCTCTCTTTCTCTCTCTCTCTCTCTCTCTCTCTCTCTCTCCCCCCCCTCTCTCTGTCTCTATGTGTGTGTGTGTGTGTGTGTGTGTGTCTGTCTGTCTGTCTGTCTGTCTGTCTCAATGTGTGTATGCACATGTGTAATCACACACACACACAGACACAAACTTTCTTCAGCTTCACATCTTGTTTTCCAACTCAAATATGTAGGCTGCAGGGACTTGAGACAACCTCTTCCACAGGATGGAAACTTACGTGGTGTTGTAGGGGCTAGATAATACATTTACTCCTTCAGTATGAAAGACAGGCTTTACATCACAATGCCAATGGATAATTTGCCATGCATCTTTAGGGAATCCCATAATTGTTGTCATTTTAGTGGTTGATGTGACTCATCAGGATTTATGAAGATAGAATTGTTCTGTGACTCTTAATATGAATATTAACATGTTCAGAATCTTACAAAATGTTATCTAAAACTTTACCTGGAATTTGAAGTACTTTGTAGTTATAAATAAAGTTTTTGGTATTATCTTGTTTTCTGTACCCTGAATAAGTTCCCTTTGGTAAATTATTATCATTGACTTTACAAAAGTAGTATCAGACAGATGCCAACATGGAACACTGATATCTTCAGAAGATTTGATACATTTAAATTTCACTGAAGTGTAAATAAATCAAATCCAAGACACATTGTGCCCATTAAAGATACAGACCTTTCTCATCCTGACTAGCCTCTACCTCCTTCCATTGGACTGAATTTGAAAGAATTCATCATCTTAAGAACAAAAGAAAAAAAAAAAAAAAAAAAAAGCTTGGGAAACAATGTGACCTGATCTCTTTAGCTCTTGCTTTCTCACAAGCTGACCCTTTTAAAACCATTGCTTAAACTGATAGAGTAACACCACACCCAAAGCCCAACATGTGATTCAAGATAATATAAACTTGGTTAATATTGACCTAGGGCATTTCTTTTCTTTTCTTTTTTTTCTTTTTTCATTTTGCACTTATTTTGTCAACATGTAAGGTAATAAAAATGACTGAAATTTCAGTTTTTAAATTGTTGTTAATACTATGTCAGCATTTGAGACATCACAGTATATAAGAAATATTTTAAAAATAAACAAACAAAAATCTACTTGAGATGTTTGAAGCTGCATTGGCCACAGTCATCACTAAGAACTCCTGGAATTCTGACAAACTTCATCATGATTATACTATGTAGGTGCAAAGATTTATAAGAATATATTTTCACAGCTTATTAAACCTATTTTTCTGCCGTTTTGTGTTTGTTAGTGATGATTTACTGCTGCCGACTGCAGTAAGAAACATCTCTGATGAAGGATGGCACTGTTCTACTTTATGGGTACAAATATAATGATTTATAAGGCAGTTTGACAATGTGACCATTTAACAAATCAATGTTTATAGGTCCTCCCTTGAGGCTTAAGACCTCCTCAGACATAGGCTTTGACCTGGTTTATAGAACCAGATATGAGTTCCTTCATTTGAAAGGGTTTTCAACCAAAAACAGTTGGTTATTCACACAATAGTCGTGCCTATATGGTACTAGGAGAACTATTGTGTTTGAGGTTTCTTTATTCATTATTATTATTATTATTATTATTATTATTATTATTATTATTTGTCTTTGTCGACTCCAAACTGAATATGAGCTAAATGAAGGCATAGGTTTTTTTTTTTCCTCTGAGATACCATGGATGTGTGTATAAATAGTCCTTGATACAAGCAAACAAAAAGTGTTGGTCCAATAAGTTGAACATGCCAGCAACTTTTTCAATATTACTATAAAATAAAAACAAAGCAAAAGTTTTCTTGGTAGCTGTATCAAGAGAGTAAGAAAGCACTTGTGCTCCTGGTTGGGTGTGTTTAAAAGAAAAATAATGTATGAGGTGAAAATGGGAATGAATCACTGTCACTATGAGCATTATTCGAGTTGTAAAACTTAATCTCAATTAGGAAGGAACTGAAAACAAAGTAAGCAACCCAGAAACAATGATTAAACATTAAATGTAAGCAACCAGAAGCAAGAAATTCTCCACTAAAACATGGCAGCTAAATACTTCAGTGCCATAATATACACCATTGGTATAAACTACATGATGACAAACAAGATTGTCAAAATAATTAGGTCAAGCATAGTAAATTCACAAAGAGTTACAACAATATGTAGTACTTCCTCATTTCAGGGAAAAAATGTATCTGTTTCTTAGTTATGAGGTGGTATTGCATTAGTATGACTGGTATGCACACAATAAAAAAACTGATTTGGCACATTGAAATTTGACATGTTACTTCACACCTACATTATTAAATAAATAGATAAATAAATAGCATGTGAAAAAAGGAATCCAGGGTTCTGAATATTTTTTAATAAAAGAGAAATTTGGGGAGACTAAAATACATAGACTACATAAAATACATAGACTACAACTTCCAAAACACAAGAAAATCAAGAAGTTCCCGGCAGTAGGGACGAGGTAGATTAAAGGTAAAAACAATGGGAAGTTTACATTCTTGCCCGATTTGTGGAGCTCTTAAGGAGCTCCTAAGAACCAAGGGAATAGAATTATTGGATCAGATATTAGACGCCTTTTTTCAGGAAGTTGACGCAGCAGCCCCTTGGTTTGCAGTGTCAGGGAATTTGAACCTTACAAGCTGGGACAAATTAGGCAAGGATCTAGATTATGCCTGGGACCAAGGTAACCTAGAACAAGGAGTTTGAGCTGTGTGGATGCTTGTTCGTGGGTGTTTAGGAAGTGAAAGCTGCAGAAAGGCGATACAGGATATGGAAACAGTGGTGGAAGAGTTGAGAGAGTATTCCCAAGAGAGAGAGTTGAAGAAGAGTCGATCAGAACAAACTCAAGAGGAAAAAGATAATATTCAAAAGGAAAAAAGAACGTGTATATACCCGAGTTTGAGTGAGTTTGGTAGTTCATCAGGTTTAGATGAGGAAGAGGTGATGGAGAAGCTCGAGGGAGAAATGGAGGCTATTTTTGACAAAATGAAGTCACTCAGTCTAGAGAGAAAGAAGAAGAAAGGGAGACTGAAGGGACAGGAACTAGGAAGTAAACAAAACAACCTGCCATGGCCGAATAAGGTTAAACCTTGTCCACCGCCTTGTGCAGAAGCAAAGCCATCTGTAAGATCTGTAGGGTGTTGCTCCTTCAGTCCAGAAACCTGGAGAGAAGCCTCTTTGACGTTTCCGGTAATGGAACGGGATAATCAGAGATGACACGAACCTTTAGAGTTTAAACAATTGAAGAATTTAGTTGAATCAGTACAAACATGTGGAATTAATGCCTCTTTCACACAAGCGCAGTTGGATAGATTAGGGACAACAGCTATGACACCTCAGGATTGGATGGATACTGTAAAGGCATGCATGACATGGGAAAATATCTAGATTGGAAATCTCTTTTCTTTGATTATGCTCAACAGCAGGCTTGTACAAATGCTAACAATAATCACCCTGAATGGTCATTTGACATGCTGACAGGACAAGGTCAATGGGCAAATAATCAATTGGTATTTCCATTAGAAGTGTACAATCAAATCAATAATTTAGCAATTAGAGCTTGGAAGGCATTACCAAGTAAGGGTCAAGTGACTGGAAATCTCACCAAAATCACCCAAGGGTCAATGAAGCCATTCTCAGACTTTGTAGCAAGGATGATGGAAGTGGCAGGCAGAATTTTTGGAGACACAGAGATGGCTATGCCTTTTGTGCAACACCTAGTATATGAACAATGCACCAAAGAGTGCCAGAATGCTATTACTCCGTGGAAAGGAAAAGGTTTGGAGGCATGGATGAAGGCATGTAGAGAAATAGGTGGGCCCCTTACTAATGCAGGATTAGCAGCAGCTGTAATGCAGCTTTCCAAAGGAAAAGGAAATACCCCTGCTGGCACATGCTTCAATTGTGGGCTCAAAGGACACCTTAAAAGGAAATGTCCTGCATTTTCAACAAATGGTGCTGGCACAACTGGCGGTTATCATGTAGAAGACTGGGAATTGATCCATTCTTATCTCCTTGTACGAAGGTCAAGTCTAAGTGGTTGAAGGATCTCCACATAAAACCAGAGACACTGAAACTTATAGAGGAGAAAGTGGGGAAAAGCCTTGAAGATATGGGCACTGGGGGAAAATTCCTGAATAGAACAGCAATGGCTTGTGCTGTAAGAGCAAGAATTGACAAATGGGACCTCATAAAGTTGCAAATCTTCTGTAAGGCAAAAGATACTGTCAACAAGACAAAAGGGCCACCAACAGATTGGGAAAGGATCTTTACCAATCCTAAATCGGATAGGGGACTGATATCCAATATATATAAAGAACTCAAGAAGGTGGACACCAGAAAATCAAATATCCCCATTAAAAAGTGGGGGACAGAGTTAAACAAAGAATTCTCAACTGAGGAATACCAAATGGCTGAGAAGCACCTGAAAAAATGTTCAACATCCTTAATCATCAGGGAAATGCAAATCAAAACAACCCTGAGATTCCACCTCACACCAGTAAGAATGGCTAAGATCAAAAAATCAGGTGACAGCAGATGCTGGCGTGGATTTGGAAAAAAGGGGAACACTCCTCCACTGTTGGTGGGACTGCAAGCTTGTTCAACCACTCTGGAAATCAGTCTGGCGGTACCTCAGAAAATTGGACATAGTACTACCGGAAGATCCAGCAATACCTCTACTTGGCATATATCCAGAAGAGTTTCCATCTGGTAATAAGGACACATGTTCCACTATGTTCATAGCAGCCTTATTCAT